>ML211079.1:0-74829 GCA_004369055.1 Polyporus arcularius HHB13444 | reverse complement strand
AGTATCGTCTCGTATCTCGCAGCGCGATACGTACAGTCTTTACCCCCGTTGAAGCTCAGAGATACATGCTCCTGGCTGCAACGACGGTCAGTGTGCGCCACGTACTACGAGGCGGGGCCCACGTACCCCCACGTCTCAAAGGCTTCGTCGATGACCTCCAGAGCCTCCTTCACCGGCGCCGCGAGCGGGTCGTCCGTCCCCGCGAGCGCGTAGACGTCCCGGGCTATCGCAGCGTAGTCGACCTGTCGCATCTTCATCCAAGGGCCTCCGGCTGAGTGTGTGCGATATGAGGGAAAGAGAGACGTGGAGACGTCGAAGTAGATGGAGTGGGAGACGAACTATCTGTCCAGTCCCAGTCAGTATTTCTGGGGGCTCCGGTCCCGGATCGCCTTCGCCGCTGCGCACTCTCACGAGTGCCACGCACCTTCCTGTCCCTGTCTCTGCGTTTCGTCGAGCACGGCGAACTGGTGAGATGGTTCAAGAGGTATATGAAGAACTGAAACTCTGTGAAATCACGACGATCGAGGTCGAGGATG
Organism: Polyporus arcularius HHB13444; assembly: GCA_004369055.1. NCBI lineage: Eukaryota > Fungi > Basidiomycota > Agaricomycetes > Polyporales > Polyporaceae > Polyporus > Polyporus arcularius. The sequence continues at coordinate 74,293 of ML211079.1, read as the reverse complement.
AGTTCATACCGACTTGCCGACGGCTGCGTGGCCCTTCCCGATTAGTCGTCAGATCACGAGAGTCACACGGCACGTGATTGTTGTTACTCATCGTCACGCGTCTGTCCCAACGCGTCGCGCGTTCGTCGCGTCCCGTGTTCGGTGTAGGTAGTAAGTAGTCAGGAGTCAGTAGTGCCGTTGTACTGCCCTCATGCACGTGGAGGAGCAAGCAGACCCTGACTCTGACTCAGACGAGTGCCTGCTTACGCTCCTGCCGTTTTGTGGCAATTCAGTAGTGACGGAATGTCAGGGTAAAGTGGACTCAGCGGGCGGACTAGGACCATGATGCTGACTGAAACGCATCCAACGAACGCCCGGTGAAATCGTGTCAGAGCAGGGGAGAAATGATGATTATACATCCAGGGACACAAGTGAAGTAGCTGACGGCTAAATGTCACGAGTCAAGACACACGAGACTTTCGATGCTGAAGACGCGCCTCCTAGCTGAAGAAGTAGATCTCATACCAATCCGGCTTGCAACCCAGCGCATTCGCCAGCTTGTCCACAGTCTCTGCAGACATCCTCTTCTTCACTGCCTCGATCTCCATAGGAAACAAGCACAGAATCGTCGCTGTCCGATTTTCTGTGATGCACGGCATAGCCTCCTTGTGCCTCGGTCGTATCACGGCTATCTGTATGTCCAGCGACTGGTCGTTGGCAATCCAACGGAGGTGATCGAGCCCGTAGAAGTACTGGATGGAGGAGGGGTGGTTTGCGGCCTCTGGGTTGACGCGCACAGCGTATTCCTCGATGGCGTTCTCGGCCACGTAGATCCCGTAGTAGTACGCGCCTGTAGACCGGGGCCTCTTCCACTCTGCTAGTGGGGGTAACGGAAAGCAGTTGACCTGCGGTGGAGGCGTCTTCCGAGTCGCTGGCTTGCGAGAAGTGTTGGGGACATCCTCTCTATCTGACGACGTGGCGCGGTCTCGGTTCTGTCATTGCGTCAATGATTATCGATACTATTTATAAGAGGATCCCATACAGCTATAGCTTGCATTCCTGCAGTCGGTCCAGGGTTTCACTCGGAACAAGTACGTGGTCGTCGTGGTTCGAGTCGTGCCGGCACCGCCACCACCGGTTACTTACAAGCTAAGTACGTAACGACTTGATAACAAGACCTACTTATTGGGAGAGCCAGTGCAAAGCCAGTGTATCGGGCAAGTTTTTCATCCGGTGTTCTCGCTCTACCCGTGGCATGGTTATACATGCACTTAACTCATACGTGCACCGTCAGCATCGTTCATCCACGGATACTTGAGGCGATTGAGCCGCCGGTGAGGACCTACGTCGAGCAGGAGTTCGCGAAGCTCAACTCGAAGAACAAGCTCAAAATCGAGAACCTGCACGACGGTCGCCCATGGCTCGCAGACGACAGGCACTGAAACTATGAGGCTACCATCCGTGCGACTGAGGTGCGCTTTCCTTTGAGCCTCACAGATAAGGGCTCGCATGCTGACCAACGAACTCTGCTCTGCAGGCGGTGTACAAGCGTGCTCCGGATCTCACTCGTGAGGGTGGTTCTATCCATGTGACGCCTACGTTTGCGGAGTCGCTGGGCGTGAATGTGTCCATGGGGCGTGGAGATGATGGTGCTCAGTAAGTTGGTCTAACCTTAGTCGTCCGGCAATCGCGTTTATCCCTTTGATTTCCTCTTCTGTCTATGGCGAGCGGACTGCTGGGGCGAATCTCCACAATAGAAGGCTGTGAAGGAGCATTAGCAATCGCAAGATGCATTTGGCTGCAACGTTCGGAGGTGAGCGGCCCCGCAGTGAACGTTTCGACCATCAACTCGCGACTCATGCCTACTGTCACCCTAGGTGGACCGTGGTGCTGATAGCGTGAGCGACTGCGATTTTTGTCAATCACAGTTTATAGTCCAGGCACCACACGCTGAACCGGACGAAGTCATTGGTCCTCACAGGCTGCCCACGCGGGAAGACAAACTCGACTTCCATACTTCTGTGCCGTTCTCATCGATCTCCTCCCGAAATTGAACTTACCCCGCGCAACGGAGGTCATGATGAAAGGTAGACGCAATAGATCACCTTACATGGTCGCGAATTCACATGCAACCCCACACTCTCTGACACGGTGTGTCGATCTGCACCCCGGCGCGAAGCTTCCACGCGCGAACGCATACGTGCAAATACCGCTCTCCATCCGATGCCGGCAACGAGCCTTTAAGATATACGATATACGGGACGATACAAATGGCATCGCCGGAACACCCCCTAGCTTTCTGCCTCCTTGCTCAGCGGCGGTATCCAAACCATGGAACTTGCCTCCGACAGTCTGTCGCTCACGGTCCGGCCTGTTCTAATCGTCTTCTGTTTGCTCGCTTTCTTGTGGACTCGACGCTTATCTGCTAAGAACTCGCGTCTTCCGCTTCCACCGGGTCCCTCTGGCTTGCCGGTGATTGGCAATGTCCTAGATATACCCTTGGAGGATATGGAGGTGTACCTCCATGGTCTGAGCGTCAAATACGGTGCGTACTTGCCTCCGTATCGCCCCCCATGATAGGGCGTCATTCGTCACATCATTGACCAGGAGACATCGCCAGGCGAGATCATCTCACTGAAGATCTTCGGGACACCGATGATAGTGCTTGGCACGCACGAAGCCGCCGTAGAACTTTTGGAGAAGCGCTCTTCGATCTACTCTGACAGAAACATGACGCCAACTGCGGAACTGTATGTTCGCGGCTCGCTAGCGTCAGCCCCGCCACCGGGTGGAACTGACATGCCGCACTTATAGGGCGGGTTTTGACTGGCTTATCGGTATGATGCGCTATGGCGCTCGCTGGCGCAAGTTGAGAGGGGTATTTCATCGATGCATGAACCCGAACGCGATCGTTCAATACCGCCCAATTCAAGAGACAGAGGTAAAGAAGTACCTCCTCCGCCTGTTGGAGGACCCTGTCAAGTTTTACGAGCACGGAAGACAGTGAGTGTAGCGTTGTATGATCCGAGAACGCGGCAGGCCGTGACCTAACACTCTCATGTGAAAGCCTCATAGGTGCTATCATTATCCGCGTCTCGTACGGACTCGAAGTCATCGGCGGGAATGACAAGTACATCAAACTTGCTGAGGATACCATGGAGTGCTTCAACACCGTCTTCCAACCTGGGCGGTACCTGGTGCAAACATTCCCATCCCTGCGTCACATCCCCTCCTGGTTCCCGGGTGCAGGTTTCAGGCGCGAGTTCGCTGCTTGGTTTCCCGTCGTTCGGAAACTCCATGAGGTGCCATGGGAAGCTGCCATGACTGCGAGGGTGCGTTGTGATTTTTCTCTTCTCTATCGATGGATATTCCACTCACTCATAGCCAAGCAGCGCGAAGGACATGTCCCTCGGTCTATTGTCACCACCCTGATGGATCGCGCCGAGGTATGGGAAGATGAGGAAGCTGCACAAGCAGCGGCTGCAAATGCTTACATGGGTGAGAAAGTTCCGTTGGTGATCCTATGGCACTTATCACCCAGCATGTCCTCAAAACTGCCTGAGCCGGTGCGGATACCGTGAGTAAACCGACTGCGAAACTCAGTGCCTGCTCACATGTATGTCATCGCATCCCAGACGCTCTCCACTCTTCAGACCTTCTTTGCGGCCTTGGCCTCCAACCCTCGCATCCAGAAACGCGCACAGGATGCACTAGACTCAATGGTGGGATCGGACCGCCTGCCGACCATGGAGGACCAACCGGATCTCCCCTACATCACTGCTATCGCGAAAGAGTGCCTGCGGTGGAGGTCGGTCGTACCGCTCGCTGTGCCGCATATCGCGACACAGGAAGATGAATACAAGGGCTACCGCATCCCAGCGGGCTCTGTTGTGATCGCCAACACATGGTGAGCTTTCCCGCTCCTTTATTGACACTGAAGCACAGCGGTGTCATTGACGTGGTCGCACAGGGCCTACTCTCGCGACACGAGGTACTACCCGGATCCGGAGACCTTCCAACCGGAGCGGTTCTTACTGGAGTCTGGCGAACTGAACCCAGACGTGCTGGATCCCGCCGAAATGGCCTTCGGATACGGCCGGAGGTCAGTGCGCCCACCAGCAGCGAACGTGTTCCCTGACGCACAGTACAGGATATGCCCCGGACGGCACTTCGCCGAGGCGTCCCTGTTCACGATCATCGCGTCCGTTTTACACACCTTCGACATTTCGGCTCCTCTAGACAAAGACGGCAATCCGGTCAAGCTGGACGTCAAGATGACGAATGGAGTGGTCTCGTACGTCTGTCTGGGCTTGTGAAGATTCTCCTCCTCATGGCTTCTCTTACAGCTACCCTGAACCGTTTGCATGTACCATCCGACCACGCTCTGCTACTGCAGAGGCTCTCATTCGGGCGAATGCATCCGCTTGATCGCAAGTGCGAGTTGCGCGAGCATGTATTCTATACTGTTTCCGATGTGCAAGTATGCTATTTATCATGAACGAAGAGAGGTCAATGTCAACATGGGAGATGGGATGGCACAATCGAGTAGTGAACGGCACACAACGAAAGTGACCTGGGGCATACAAGAGTAAGAGCGCCAGTGCAAGCTGTTGTGGAGATCGAGGAGTGAGCACGCAGCTTGACATCTAGCAGTTTCGAACGCACGATCTAGATGAAGAGCGCAATCTCGTACCAGTCCGGCTTACATCCCAGGACGTCGACCAGCTTTTGCACGTCCTTGGCCGTCATCCTGTTCTCGTAGGCCTCCTTCTCGAGCGGGAACAAGGTCAAGACAAGTGCGACCTCGTGTGTTGTGATGCAGGGCAAAGCCTTCTTGTGCCGCTTCCTCACGACAGCCAGCTGCATCCGCAGCGACGGGTCGTCTACGAGCCAGCAGAGGTAGTCGAGCGCGTGGAGTTGCTGAACGGAGGGTGAATGGTTTGCAAGCTCCGGCATTGCACGGACCGCGCACTCCACAAGGGCCTTGTCGCGCAAGTAGATTGCATAGTAGTAGACTCCGGTGGCTTCCGGCTTATGATACTCGTCGACTGGGGGTAAGGGCATGCAGTCGACCAGCACGGGTCGCTTCTTTGAGGATTTGCGAGGGGTCTCGTCGCAATGCTTACTGGGGGGAGGAGTCGCAGCACGGTCACTGAGCTGTTCGTAGACATAGTCAATTGAACATTAATGTTTGGTGTGTGAGTTATAGGGTCTTACAGAGAGAGCTTGCATCTCGGCAGCGAGCTGGGTGCCCGACATGGTGGTTGTAAGACAACTTACAAGTGAGCGCGCGTTCATGTTCATCAGTCGGCTCCTCCGGGCCGTGGCTAGGTGAGTTCCGAGACGTCGTAATGACCTAGTGTACGCCTATGTACGCCTATGTGATCGACCTCACCAGCCGTCGAGAGTACGGTATCGTGTTGTAGCGCGACTGAAAATAACCAAGCTGTAGTAGCCCAATGTACGAACTCAGCGTGAAAAGCTGCGAGATCGCTGCCGTGACCCGTCCCACACCCTAGAGCTCAGGGCTCAGATCTCAGACGGCTGGCCGGGGACGTCGAATCCAGATGGAGTGTATTCAATGTTTCTGCTAGGACATATCCGTGTAGGTTGTGACAATATTCTGATGTTGTGAGCAGACTCGGATAAGTGAGAGCCGTATCCTGTGAGGTGTCTATTGGTCCGAAGCCGACTCTGTTCCAGACCTACGTCTTCGTCTTGATCAATCCCGCCATGAGGTCGAAACTGTTCCCGTCTGGCTGGAGGTCGATAAAATCCGCCCCATAGCTGCTTGTGGTCCCATCCGGCTCGGGGAGGGTGCGCAGGAGGCCGTGGTCGGGTGTGATTCCGACGATGCGCACCTTGCGTGGGGGAGTGACGGTGGTGAGCGTTACAAGTTGGTCCCTGTCGCACACACCGTGTCAGCCCTCAAAGCTTAGACAAAAAATAATCAATACGCACGAATGGAGCCAGCGGTCAAGGTAGAGGTCCATGAAGGGCCCAAACGAGCCCCGCTCGCGCAAGAACTCGGCCCACATGCGCTCGAAGCGTGCCATGATCGCGGCGAGCGTGCGCTCCATCGTTGGAGGCGTGCAATCTTCCGGGAGGAGCTGTGTCAAGGATGGAATTGGTGGCGGGTTGAGGACATTCAGCCCGCATCCTGTGATTTACACGATAGACGGCGCGTCAGAGAGGAGACAGGATTTTGGGTTGCATGCGGCACATACCGACGACAAGCTCGACTTGCCCGGCCCCAAAGCTTGTGTTCACCAGAATGCCCCCGATCTTCTTCTTCTCCCCATCCCGAGTGATGGCGTACAAGTCGTTTGGCCACTTGATGCGCACCCGCTCGCCCTCCGCACCAAGCGCCTGCTCCGAGCGACATGCCTCCGCGACGGCGAGCGCAAAGATGTACTGAACGAAGACGATTTTCGACGCGGGGAGTGCGCTCAAGGGCACGCGCAGCAGCAGGGAAAACTGCAGACACCCGGGCGGTGAGAGCCAGATGTTCCCGCCGCGTCCGCGCCCTGTGAGTTGAGCTGAGGCGAGAGAGAGGACTGGTGTCGGGAGAGAGCTCAATAGACGCATATTTCTTTTCACGGAATAGCAGCATGAGTATGTGAGGGAGAAAAGATTGGGGATACGCACTTGTCCAGCATCGTCTGTGTGCTAGTCACGATTTCGCCGTACAGTAGTGCCTCGCCGACGCCCCACTCGTTTTGCGGGTAGCTTTCAGGACACCCGCGGTCCTTCCGTGCCGTGGCAAGCGCTTCGTAGTATGCGGCAATGTCGAATTTCGGAGTCAACTCGCGCGGGGGAAGCGATCCTTTGGCGGTATAGGCCACAATATGCTTTGCGTTCCAAGTGGAAGGGTCCTCGCTGCTCTTTGCCACGAAATCACGCGCCTCCGTGAAGACACGCGCCACAGACGAGGGCGGGTGCACGAGGAAGGTGTCATTGCTGTCCTTCAGCTGGTACGGCTCAGACGTCTCAAGGCTCGGTACCTCCAGTGCCTGGAGGATACTTGAGACGACGCCAGCGCGCCAGGGGGCTCCGGTGAGGATCTGCGGAGTCGGGCGTGCGTGAGTTTGCGCCTCGCTTGGCTGGGAGGGAACGGCGAGCCCGAGGTCCGAAAGGGTCTGGCGGAGGATGTTCAGGCGTGTTCTGTCCTTGTCTGCGACGGAGAGAGGAGACTCGAGGTGCAGGCTCCAAATCGCGGCGTTTCCGCGGCCAATGCGCGCCTGCACACCAACGGGGGAGTCTGCGTCCGTGCGCAGGCGGGCGAGGATCTTGACACCTGCACCATCGGGTGCATCTGAGGTATCGATCACCCCTGTGCACGGTATCCCATCGATATGCGTGTTGTCAGCGGCAGTCAGTTGGACATCTGCCGCTTCTCCGGAGTCGGAAGGAGCAGCGGGAGTAAGGGAGAGGGACAGTCGTGACTCGGTATCCTCGAGCGTCAGCTTAGATTCTGGCTGGCTCTTCGATCTATCGAGGCCGAGGATGCTCATCCCCGCCATTTGCGCGGACAGAGACAACGAATTGTTCGTTTTGCGTGACTGCACACGGGCAGGAGTCCCGAGTGAGAGCACCCGTCCTCCGCTGGCCACATACTTCTGGATCTCATTCACAGCAGCGGGCGACAGCGCAGATCCTGTGCTTGAACCTGAGGATGTGGTCCCTGGAGATAGGAACGACGGGAGGACGAGCAACGCGCATGTTGCGGACCAAGGGTGTCCTGATAGCGCCTGGGATGTCACAGGTTGGACGGCATAGTTGGGAATGAGGAGTGAACGAAGCGAAGCGAGAGTGTTTGTGTGAGAGGCAGGGGAGGCGTCCGAGCCTGAGTAGACGAGGACGTTCATCGTGTTTGGTAGGAATGAAGGTATGGTCTTCGATGCGGAGCGGATGAGCCGAGAAGTTTGGTGGAGTGGCCTCTCGCGGACGAGAGCGTGCAGTTGGAGCGAAAGCAGACTTCGGCCGAGATCGCAGTGACCTTAATGAGTCTCAACGGGAGATGCTGGACCTGATTGATCATTGATCAGTACTAGCTCGCGACTGCGACGGAAAGAGACCATGTCCTCTATGCATCCGGACGAAGTGACGCAACTCATTCGCATGCCCACCTGAGTTTGAAAAGCTATTGGAGATGTTGAAGGTTGGACCTTTTATCAGCGAGGCCACCCATCAGAATCAGCGCGATCGTTTGCAAGATCTCACTTACTGAGCTGTTAAGTACTCGTATCTAGAAGAAAAGAGCGGAGATTGACAATAAATGATCGTTCAATAGTCCTTGGGACAACAGACACGACCATACACCTACATCAGTGGTTAGTACATCGAGGATCTGATGCAAGAAGAGGAAAGGGGTTGGCGCCCATCGTGGTAACTTGAACGCTACCATCCTTCCTTCGTCATTTCCAGGCACGATAGCCTCTGAGCACGGGTTCCCTTATGATTGCTCGAAGTACGCGCGTCCTAGCCGGGGCCAAAGTTCACTTCCGATGCCCCGTACTAAGTACAAGGTGTGAGCACTTAGTGTGAGCTCGAGAAAAATCAGACACAGCTTTCAGCAGCACTCAGCTGTTCGTGGGCAGACATCAAAACTGAAAAGCATCTCTGCGCAATGACTTGCCATCGTCGAAATGACCTGCTCAGAGGACACCTGGCGGCTACTCATCTGATCGACCCCTCCGACGCCGGACGGATAGTGAACAAAGGCTGGCTGAGGAGCCTAGTATCAAAATCACACGAGGGTGATCAGAAAGAATGAAAGGCGTATTGCATAGTGACGGGTCCGACTTGACATCACTTGAACCTCATCTCGATCTCCGGGAACCAATACACCCGCCCGTTCGCCGCAGGCAGCGTCCGCCGCAGAGCGGTGATCCACAGCACTTCGACCGTGCTCGGGTCCTTGGACCACTCAATCCACAACGGATCGTCGACATACCATAGATGTGCCAAGTCCGCGCTCTGTTCGAGTCCATCCGCACGAAGTCAATATGTTAAGACCTGAGAGCAAGCCACGGGAGACGAGACACACCAGTCGCTTCGTCCACTCGTACTGCTTGTGGATGATGCTGGATAGCATAACGCCGAGGGTCACCCGCTCCCACTTGTTCGGCATCGCCTTCGTCGGCCGCACGTGGTCATCTTCCCCAGGAAACTTCAAGGGAAAACCGGTCAAACCACCCCTACGTTTGACACTCGAGGGAGCACACGTACCAAAGCACGGTCCACGAACTGCATAGGAGCGAAGAGCAGCTCGTCCGCGAGCTCGATTGTCTCATGGATAGCAGCTATCCGTCGGTCGGCATTGTGCAGCTTGTTCGTGAGCTGGAAGCCTATGCCCCCGGTCTTCTTGTTCCTGAGCTCGATGCGGCAGTCTGGATCGACGTCTGCAGGGAGCGGGACGGTGATGCAGTCGACTTCGCGTGTGGCGCCGTTGTGCCGCGCCGCGAGTAACTCCGATGGGCGCGAGCCGAGATGGCTGAGGAACTCCTCTGTGGTTATATACGGGACGCGTCAGTTGTGGTTCTCTCGTCACACGCGGCATCAATGCGGGACACTTACCCCATATAACCTGCTGGTTGTTCCTGTACCCTTCACTCTCTGTGGGCACGAACTATGGGTGAGTGATGCATATTTTGGTGGTAGAGGGGGAGCGCAGCTGTACGTTCAAGCGAGGAGTACCGCGAGACCTTGTCGTCGGGGATCTCATCGTACCAATTCAACTTCTGAGTCCACACAAAACTCATGATGGGCGGTGGTTGGCGAGTGGTGTGGGGCTAACCTACTTAAATGCGCTTCCTTTGTCCCAACTACCCTCATATACCACGCACACACGAGGCAAGGTCGTGGTGTGGCCCGATCGCTCGGTAGGCGCCCGAGGTGACCTGCCTTGTTCTGATTCAGTTTAGGTACAGTATGCGGAGCATCATTGTGAGCACGCACCTTTTCTCCTGGCGAGCGGGTAGCGCATGATGGCATAGCGTGAGGCATGGTGCAGATTGAAACATTGAACGCGGCGTTCCCGCTGATGACGCACGCGCCTTCGTGCTCTAGTGCACCTGAGTGCACTCGCGGGATATAGGGTTGCCATGCGGCGTCGGAATTATACTAGTACAACTTGGATGTGCTTCCCATTAGCCCCGCAGCAGCGACGAGCCACCGCCCGTATTAGTATAGACATTCCTGAGGATTCACCGGCACACCCTCCTGGCAGGAGTCGAACGTCGAACATCGCACGCAGGGAGCCTGCGATAGCCGCACTGGCGATAGTGCACGTAGCGTGATCCTCGTGCAGGAATGACGCACGCCGTCGGGAGAGGAGGAGCCTCTCTGCTTCCTATTCGAAACTGACTGCGAGTAGTGGGAGCAACGGTGGCGATCGTCATCTGCGTCTGAATCCAGTCCAGACTCGTAATCCGAGGGGGGGTCGTCGCCTCTGAGTCTTCCGGTGGTCATGATTATCGGAGCTAGATCTCAAGGCCGCGTCCAAGGGCCGTGGTCGTTTGCTGTACCGTGTCGCATCCCTGCTCCTTCGTTTGGGTACGCTCTGACATCCGCGCGCGTCAGTCCTGAGTAGGGGAAGGAGGCCAAAGCAAAGGGCCGCACCCTGTTGCGGACGACGCGCATGCATACGCAGTAGCTCGATGAATTCGATGTCGAGCTCGTTATCGGTGTACCGCGGGCCGCCGGTCAGTTCTTCCGACGGTTGGAGGTCGTATAGCATGTAGATCATGGTTCAAAACCAATGCGTCCTCCGCGATCATGCCCGTCTTCCTACAGGCCGCAATGGATACCACGTCAATCATCATGCATCGTGGATCGCGCGAGACTCACACTTCGAATTCCTTCTTCATCGCCATGCGAAACGATAGCCCGTCCAAAAGTCCACGCAACGTCTTCAAAAAGCCCTGGACGCATATATCGCGGACTATAGTCCGCGTCCCCTGCTCAACTCCTCAGCCCTCGAGGTGGACCCCGCGGCACATACAGTCCCGAGGAGAAAGTTGATCGCGGCCGTCCGCTCGGACGCGTCGGGAATATCAGCGCAGTACATGCATCCTGTGCCAGAGTCTGCGACGCATGTGTTCAGATACACCACAATATACTTATACCACGAAGCTACGCGGAGACGTACATGAGTTAGGTCTGCGAGCGCGGCTTGGTGCAGCTTCTGCTCGAGCGCGTGAAGCTTTCGCCCGCGCATTCTGCGACGCTGCGCTCCCGGTAGTTCTCCTGGTACTCTTGATAATTCACATAGGCAGTCCAGAGTCTACAGCTCAAGAACCAGAACATATGCCTGCAGGTACGATATGGAGGAGGACAAGTCGCGGAGCGCCCATGATCCCGGGCACGCGACGCGCTCTCCAAGCTGGTAACCGTATACGCTCCTTGCTTTCTACCGTCATGTCCTCGACATCCCCCAGTCGCCAGCAACATCACAAGCAGCACCGTGACGACATGTACGCCGACGAGGGCGACGACCTGCTCGCGGATTACTTCGAGAAGAGCGCGTTAGCAGTTAGGCATATATTCGCTCGGTATGTGTCTCAGATCTCAGCGGAAGGGGAGACAGGATGGGTACGGTGCAATCACGCCAATCCGCTGACCCCGTACTGTATGGCGCAGGTTTGAGCGGAATGTAGCTCGGCCTCTGATTCACTACCTCTTGATATCGTTCCGCGAGCGACCTGCAACTTCGGTACGCCCAGATTTGACCTTCCCCAACTGTTATATGTACTCACAATCGCGCCCTCGCAGACGTTCGTTGCGACTTTCGTCGTTCTAAGTGCGCTCCCCGTGCTGTCTTTCATGTACGCCCCCACTCCCTTGCTATATGCGCGTCGCGTCTTAAATAGCGATCGTACAGAGGGTTCTCGATATTCGTATTCGCGGCCTTCACTTTCGTGGCACTCGCAGCCGCCTTCTTGAGCGCGTCCTCGGTTGTCAGCGTCGTCGGTGAGTTGCCCGCCTCTCGCCATCCCATCTCCCTTGTCTCGTCGCGTCGCCCAGCGTCGCCCTGCCACCCGTAATCACATGCACGCGCATATGCTCAACTCCCCGCAACGCACCCACAGCCCTCCTGCTCGCATGCATACTCGTCCTCATCCTCGTCGTCGCCTCCGCCCTCACCATCGGCGCCCTCTCGACGTTTGTCGTCCTCCGCTTCTTCCTCCGCGCCCGCCAAGACGGCCCCCACATTGCCCTCTCCGAGCTTGCCGACGGTGCGCGGACTCAGTACGCTCTCGCCCGCGGGCGACAGCCGGGCCCACGTCCCGGGCCCGAGAGCAACTCTGAGTCTCAGTCAGTAAAGAAGGAGGACCCGGACAGCGAGTCGGACTCGGTCGTCGTCGTGCGCTCAGGCTCCGGAGAAGGTCAAAAGGAGACGCAGAATCTAGGACCTGGGTTTGGAACCTTTGGCCCAGGGGTGCCGATGGACGCGCCTGCCTGAGTGCACCGGTGGACAGTGGTGTTTCTTGTGCCTTTGCTCGTCGACTCGCGGACGATCGCGCCTGCTCCGCTTGGAACTAATTCTGTGTGTCGATTCCTTGTACGATATGTCGTCGCCGCTGGGCCACTCCGTAGGAAAATTACTCTTGTGGAGACTGCAGATCGTCTCCCAATACTTAGTACCTTACTCTTGCCATTGCAACGCGAAGTCCTGCTGTCGGACCGCCGGCCCGACGACTACGCGTGAGCGCTTCACTAGATTTGAGTCGATCGCGTTCGCCGACAGCCGTCCTCCTCCCCCCCCTCCTCCTCTTCCTCCCACTCATCTTGATCTTGAATTACACCCGCTTGTTTCTTCTCTCTTGTACACGACACCGGACGCCACGCACCGAGGGCTGTGAGGCAAGATGAGCGGCCGAAAGCTGAACACGCACGAGCTCAAGCTGCACCAAGCTGCGCTCGCGGACCCCAAGCACGTACGTCCCCGCGTAGGCGGGCACCAATACGTTGGAACACACAATCCTCACGACGTCTGCGCGTAGACTCTTACGCAGCAAGAATGCGACGCTATCGTTCCAGACGCGGCTGCGCGGACGGCCGCGCTGAATTTCCTGCTGGGCACGGTGAGGCTTACCTTCTGTTCTTACCTCGGGATGTCGGAAGCTCAGGCAGAGCGTGTAGGGTCTGCTGAAGGCGATGAAGGACGCGAAGGGCGCGGTGTCGTTCCGCGCTGTCATGAAGAAGGAGCTTGAAGTGTGCGTGCGCTCAGGAAACAACTGGGCGAGACACTGTGGGCTGACGGGGCGACTTTGGCGTTTGAAGAAAGAAGGACTTGACTGGAGAAGAGGCTATGATTCTGAGCTACATCCAGGCTGCGAAGAACGAAGGTATGTCAATCCGCTTGCAAGCCCACTCGAGCCCGTGTCTCGCGATTGCCCGTAACGCATCCTGTACCCTCGTACGGCAAACAATGGCACGGTGGCTGACCTACAAGTACCCTCCAGGCATATGGACGAAGCATCTCAAGGCAAAAACCGAGCTGCATCAGACAGTCATCGACCGGTGCCTCAAGTCGCTCGTGCAAAAGCAGCTCATCAAGACTGTGAAGTCAAAAAACGTGCACATCCTGAAACATACGCTGCCGTGGAAACTAAGCTGACTGTCGACCGTCCACAGTACCCGACACGCAAAATTTACATGCTCTACCATCTGCAGCCGTCGGAGGAGATGACCGGCGGCCCGTGGTACACCGACAACGAGCTCGACACCGAGTTCATCAAACTGCTCTGCAGCGCGTGCGTGCGGTTCATCCGCGACCGGGTGCGTCTACGCGAGCCATCGCAGACATTACATGGACGCGCGCTGACTTGCCACCTCAGAGCACGCCAAAACAGAAGAACGCGGACTCCTCGTCCTCAAGCAACCAGCCGCTCTACCCGATCTCGGCAGCGCCGCAGTACCCGACCGCCCAGCAGGTGCAGAGCTTCCTCAGCAAGAGCCGCATCACGGAGACTGAACTGTCGGTCGACAACGTCGAGACGCTCCTCAACGTCCTCGTGCTCGACGGCGACATCGAGCGGGTGAGCCCCTCCCCCCCATGCTCCTGCCCTGCTGCTTTCTAACCGCACGCTGATCAGGTTCCCGCGTTCGGCGCGGCGTCATGGGACACCTCTGACAACGCCGCGCGCGCGTCCGACGTGAGCGACGACGAGCGCAGCGCAAAGGAGAAGAAGCGCAAGCGGCGGGACGACTCGCCCAAACGCGACCGTAAGCGGAGCAAACGCAGCCGCTCGTCCTCCCCCTCTGGCTCGGACTCGGACTCGGAGAGCGAGGACGAGCGCGAGCGGCGGCGCAGGAAGAAGAAGAGCAGGAGCCGCGCGGCGAGCAGCGACGAGGACAGCGACAGCGAGCGCGAGAGGCGGAGGAAGAAGAAGAAGCGCTCGAGGGAGAACTCGGACGTCGAGATGAGCGACGATGAGAGCAGCCGCAGGAGCAAAAGCAAGAGCAAGAGCAAGAGCAAGCGAAAGAAGAGCAGGAGGAGTCACTCCTCCGACGAGGACTCCGACTCTGGCTCGGAGTCGGACCGCTCGCGCTCGCGCTCGAGGAGCAAGGCGAGCAGCAGCAAGCGCAAGCGTTCGCCGTCGCCCGGAGAGGACATCACAGCGTCGTTCCTGCAGGAGGGGTACGGTGCGTACGTGTACCGTGCGGTGCGCCAGGAGCTCGCGGCGGGCGGAGGCGGAGGGTTGTCGCAGACGCCGTGCGTGCGGTGTCCGACGTTCGACTTCTGCAAGGGGGGTGGTCCCGTCAACCCACAGGAGTGCGAGTACTATGGGACGTGGCTTTCTGCAGCGGAAGTGGCCAAGGGATAGGCCAAGGATGGGTACTCGCGGGGTTGCAACAAGGCAAGTATCACTGAGGCATCCTCTTCCAAGTACTGTCCGAACAAACTGCGCACGAGCATCTTGGAGTCCATCATTAGATTATATACAGATCTACGGGTACACAAAGCATGCATGAGGGTATACAAACTGTTGTACAAGGCGAGAGAAGTCCAAGGAATGCGTCCGAGAGCAAATCACACACAATCCGAGTGCTAACCCCGGCCTACACCTCAGACCTCAGTCTCGACATCAGGGTGCCTGGTCTTCATCTTGAACCTGTCCTTGACGGCATGCGCGCTGTCCTCAACGCTGTCCTTGATCCACTCGGCGGTGCGCATGGGTTTTGCCTGCATGATCCCGCGATGGTCCCTATGCAGCTCCTTCTGGTGCTTCCGCCACTCCTTCGCCTTGCCGATGATGCCTCCATGTTTCTTCTCACTGCCGTCCGTCTCGTTCTCGCTCTGCTCGCCACCGCCCTCACTTCCGCTACGGGTGCTCTCCGCGGAACTCACGACTTCTACCGAGTCCGCAGACACGACCGTGTTCGTCCCATGGCCTTGCGCATCTTCCGACGCGTCCTCGTCGTCGCCCTCCTGCGTGTTCACCGGTCCGTTCGTTATCGTCTTGTCCGTTTTCTCTGGACTCGGCTGCGCCCCATCGCGCTCCTGTGTCTCGTGGCTCTCCTGCGCCTGGTGGTCCTGCGGCACCTTCACCGCAAGCTCGCCAATCGAGTCGCGGAAGCCTGCCCTCTTCTGCCGGTCGTACTCGTCCCACGACCCGCGCTTCCGCGCGCCCTGTCCGTTCAGCATCTCGTAGTGCTCCTTCGCGATGCCCGGCCAGAACACGAGGTCAAGGAAGACGCTGCCAATCCGCTCGACCTTCTCCTTGTCGCTGTCCCAATAGCTGAGGTCGCCGTCGGGTGGGACGTAGTTGAGCTTCAGACGCGAGTAGTCGCCGTCCTTGGTGCGCCAGAGCGAGGCTTCGACCGGGCCCTCCGCGCGGTCGATGAGGTCTCGCAGCCAGAGGACACAGAGCGCCCTACGCCCAGAGCTCTTGAACCCGGACGCGTCACGGAAGGAGATGAGGAGCGCCGCGGCGTACCGCTGCCGCACGGGCAACTTGGTCGGACTATCCGGCGCCCAGACAATCTTGTCGTCGCGCTGCTCGGCCGTCTTGCGAGAAACTTTCTCCTCAGCCTCTCCGGTGGTGATTTTGAGACGGACCTCGCACTTCGACAAGTCGATCTGTTGAGATTGAACGGAGACGTCGCGGATCTCGAGGGTCCCAGTGTCGAACCCGAGCAAATTCGGTGGCAGCTTCGCTTCGACTGGTCTGAAAAGGAGGGATATCCTGATACGGCCGGATCCGAGGCCCTTCTCGAGCGAGTAGCATCGAGTGACCTCAGAGGCGTTCACCAAGACTTCCGATAGCTGTTTGTACCCGCATGAGCACAGCGTTCGTTCCCCCCGAGTAGTGAGACACATACCTTGAGGAAGACAGTGCCAAGAACGGCGTCGTTCTCTCGCATGCGCGAATCCTTGACCGTTACAGCGACATGCGCCTTTCTCCAGTCCCTCACGAAGCGCTCCGTACCAGCGTTGAACATCGGCGAGCTAGTGATCGGCTTGACACGTGTCTCATATACGAGCTCGTCGTTGAGAGAGCTACAAAGTGAGATGTCAGCCACTCCGAGGACACAAGATCTGGGCAAGGGACAGACGTACATGGTGCAGTACGACGAAGGCAAGCCTTCGCCTTCTTCCTCCGTCTGCTGCCCGTCGTCCTGGCCTTTCTCGCCCTCCCGTCCTTTGCTGCCCTTGCGCTCCTTGCCCATTGTTTTGACAGACAGATCCCGGATCTCGTGCACCTGCACGCTGAGCAAACCACTCGGCCATTCCGGGTCTGGAGCTGTGACGAGCACGGCGGCCTCCAGATCATTGAGCGCCACGGCCCTCGCGTCCTTGAACTCCGGCAACTGGCGCAAGTCGTCCGGGAGACTGGGGTCTGAACCGTCCGTCGCGAGTTTTTTGTTCGGGGGCAGCTTGCCGTAGTAACCGACGGTATACTCGAGGGAGCCCGGGCGGTCTTTGGAGTCGGGGCTCGACAGAGGAGAAACCCGCCGCACGGGCTTCCCGCGCTGGCGGATGAGATCCACGATGTCGATCTCCGCGAAGCCCAGCATGTCGTCGACGCTCATGCGATCCGAATCCCACAGCTGAAAGCTGAGCCGCTCCCGGAGCTTCACCGTGTTCACGTCAACGAGGAGCACAGCGGTCTCTTCGAACACCGGGTTGCAGTCGCCCTGGATGATGCGAGTCGAGTACAGCGGCTTCTCCAGCCGGGAGTATGTAAGGGTGACATACGGGTCTGCTGAAGACGGGCAGGGCCCGGTCAGCTGTGCGCATACGAAAGAAGGATGCTGCGTACCCGAGCTGTCTGTTGTGTCCATCTTCTTTACGCCGGTGGCGCGGTGGATATGGACGACAATCACGCCGATAGCTTCCGTATCTACGTGAGATGTGAAACAGGTCAGCGCAAAAAACTGAGCGCAATCAGTGGGGCTCGTACCTTTCTTGATGTCGTCCCCGCTGATGAGTTGCTGCAGGTCGAGGGTCAGACTCTTTGGCGCGACGTACTCCGCTGCCGCCGTGTCGAGTGCACTGGAGATGAAGCCAGAGATGAAGGGAATATTCATCATGTTCGGGAGCATCCGGCTCAGCGGGAGGACCGAGATCGTAATCCGCGGCAGGCCCATGAGGGTGACGAGAGTAGTCTTCACGCTGTGATGGAGAGGATGAGCGACCGACGTGCTGAAGGTCATCCCAAGCTGTACTCACAATGGCGGGTCTGGGATGAGCTGAAGCCGTGCGCGGGCGGTGCCAACGACGCCGGTGACCTCGACCCAGACAGCTGCAAGTCGAAGCATTATCAGAACCATATTGTAGATGTGCAAGGAACACGAAAACTCACGAACTCGGATGCCAGTCACGTTCTTGATACCGACGAAGAACTCGATCAACAAGCTGCACATGCTCAATCAGTCCCAGCAGGGAGACGCGAACGGATGATGACATACTGAATGTTCTCCGCCTTACTCTGCGCAGAGCGACCACTGGGCAATCCCTGGTATGCGAAGGACAGCTCAAGGTTGACATGGTCCCCGTCGAGGGCCTCGCGATCGTCTGGGCCGATGGTCTCCCCATCGATACCCATGTCCCTGAGACTATCGTCGGTGGCCTTCACTTCGCCCGTGTCGCGCGACCTCGCGTCAGGAAGGGAGCGGATGGACGTGATGCGGCCAGCGTTCGAGCCCAGTCCGAGGTCCACAACTCGCACCGAATGCTACACGTATATGATTCAGAGTGTGTGTGCGTCTGCTAGCTGATATGCACTCACGATGAACCTTGGGACAGACGACTGCATGATATCCTCGAGCATGTCGAGGAGCGAACTGAACATGTCGGTGTTCATGATCGGCCAGAGCCCGCGGATGACCGCGTTCGCCCACTCCGCGCTCTCGCGGGTCCGCTCGTCGTCAGTCACCTTGCCGTCGCCGTCCACATCGGAGCCTGCGGCCAAGCCGCGCATCCTCTCAGCGTGCCAGACACGCTGCTCGAAGTCGCCCTGGGCTGCCTTGTTGATGCGGAACAACAGTAGAAAGCTCAGGAAGGCCGGGGGGATGAGGCACAGGACGCGCAGGATTCTGCTGGAGAAGAATGTGGAGACTAGGAAGGCGGTTACGAAGGCGCCGGAGATGTAGACAGTGCTGGAGTTGGTGATGGAGAGGACATGGTCGCGGTGTTCCTTCCAGTCTGCGAACCAGGTTCATCAGCACAGAAAACATAGATTCACAAGGGCGGTTGACTGAGATTTCGAAGCGCAATCATGTGCAACATACTGCTGGACCTAGGCGCAACTACGCAGTCCAAGCTCATTGCTCGCATCATGTCTGGCCGCCAACAATCGGACGTGCGCTTCGCAAATTGGGCTCTATCATGACCGGTGTTTGGAACACATACAGCAAGCAAGGGGCTGGCAGCTACCTCGATTGCGACTCCCTCCCGGACAAAGACCAATTTCGCCTCATACCCCTGGGAACGCTTGGGGCCATCCTCACTCCGCACACATCCCGTCCCCGCACATCCAACTTCAAGGTCTTTGTCGTGGGTTCAACCAAGTCACGATGGACTACCCTTGAGACAGTCCAACGCACCACGTTCGTGTAAACAGATCACGAACAAGCACTCACCTGGAGGTGGGAACGGCTGATGCAACACATTCTCTCCCTTCGGCCGTGTGTCCGGGTCCTCGTCCGCGTTGCGTATGTCGAGGTCCTCGCCGGTCGTCGGGTCGGTGGTGTGCATGACATGCCCCTTGGAGAGCTTGTCGGCGGTCTTCTCCGTGTCCTTCTCCTCGCGCTTCACGCTCTCGTCCTGCAGCTGCTCGGCTTTCGCGTTGGTCGCCTTCTCCGGGTTTACGAGCGACGTGAGCTTCGTCGCGATGTGGGGCACGGGGTTCTTGCCCGAGTAGGGCTCTGTGAACTTGTGGGTCATCTCGGGATCGTCGAGTCGTTCGAGTCGTTCAGGTCGTTAGGTCGTGATGGGATACTGAGGGTGGTGGAAGGATGAGAGAAGGTGGTGGACATTTGGGAACTGCGCCGACGCTGGATCGTGTTTTACGGCACATCGCAGGTATAATGTCATAGGTGGAGTCGTGGGGACCAGACCTTCGTGGCGCTCCATGCTGGATGTCTGCTGCTCTCCTGCGCCTGACATGTTGCCAAATGGCGATTGAATATTTAGTATTGAACGTACGAATGCTGGACGTACACGAATGAAGAAGTGGTTAAGAATTGTCAATGTCATGCGAAAGTTGTTCACAACCACGAATTTGACGCCAGATGAAGTCATCTTCAGCGCTTCCCAGAGTTCTCTCCGCGACAAGGAAATTCAATTCAATTCAAAACAAAATCACATTCGCGACATTGTACATATACAGCACGAGTCGGAAAGAAAATGCTGCTATGTAAGAGCGTTACGCATCACTGGCCATTGAATACAAAATGTTCGACGACCAAATTCGAGAGCGGGAAGAGGCACATCAGAATGACTAGATCAGTTCTGTTGCAAAAAGCGACGAGCGGATATACAAGAACTGTTATCGGCAGCCCGAACATAACCGGAGTCGCAGCTGTTGACGATACACACGCCAAACTTGCACTGGAACGACATAGCGCCTGGAATTGCACTGCAATCTCTGCCCTTGGGCGAGAAGGAGTCGAGGGGGTTGATACAACCGCCACCTGAAGACTGATATGAGTGATTGCAAACGGGAAGCAAACAGCTCGACTCACAGCTCTCAAGGTCGTTGTCAGTGTCGACGCAATCGACCGGGTTGCTCCGCACACCGCGACGCTCGTACACGGCGCAAGCAGTCGTACCGGCAGGGCACATGGCACGCTTGCGCAGTGAGTTCGTGTATCCGCGACGGCGCGGCGCTGGGCCGGGAGAAGGGCACGCATCGGTCGTGCAGACACCGTTGCAATCCGCAGCAGGCGCCTCGCATACACACATAGTAGGATCGCCCGCGGGAGACGGAGTGAACCCGTTGTCGCAAGTGAAGGCACAAGGGTCGTCGGCGGTGGCCGCAGGAGTGCTACCTGCCGGGTACGTGCACACCTCGCCAGAGGCATTGATCTGACGAAGGGAGCCTGAGAACTTGACTGATGCGAGAATAACGACCTTGACATACCAGATCATTCAAAGCGGCCCTCGTGTCTGGCACCCCCTGATCTGCGGCAGCCTGGTGACATGTTAGATAGGTTACATAGTCAAGGAAAAAATGACTAACATCTTGTGCAACGGCGTTGGTGTCGATAAAGGCGTCGACACCCGAGAGACACAAAACGACTCCATCTGGTTATAGCGTGTCAGCTGCTGCAGAAAAGGCGAAGTAATGTTTACTTACCAAGACCGCCGTAATCGACGGCATTGACGACGAGGTCTTGTCCATCGAGGTTGGCACATGTGTCGGTGGTAGTCTGACGCACGCGCAGGGTGCCACCGATGGTGCGGGCGGCGCGTGAGGAGCGCAAGGCACGAGGGTTTGCGGAACGTGCGAGCTTCTGAGCATTCACGATTGTGAACCCCAGAACGAGAGAGACGAGAGTGAAGCCGAAGACGCGCATCTTGAAGAGTGAGGCGAGGAAGATATTGCACGGATGACAGATGTCAAAAGGTGGTAAACCTTTCTGGTCGGCTGAAGAGGACTTTATGGGACAGACACGCCCCGTCGTAAGGCAAGGATTCGGAGGCTGGACCGGTAGCTGCTTGTGACGAATACCAACATCTCCACTCGTTCCTGGCGGAACCGCCGCAGACGGCCGGTTTGTAGACGTCGTTGGAGTAGCACAAGCAATCGATTGCGCGGATGCAGCCGGAGGCTCTCTTCATGCGTCGCTACCGCACTGAAACGCATAGGAACATGACCACCATTGCAACGTGTGGCCAATCAAAGCGCAGCGTCGGGGGAGTCTCGTAAGACGAGCCTGGCGGATGCAAGCGGTGACTGCGGCCGGCTCCCCCCGCGCTCCAGAAGTCTCCAAGGCCATTGATCGAGAATGGGCGGATACTTACGACGATCTACCATTGCGGCATGCCTATGAGTTTCTGCGCCGGCAGCTTCGAGGCGAAGATCGGCATGTGCTGACCATGATGAATACTATCTGCGTCACGTCGAGTATGAGCTTGGTCTGGGCCCAGGAGCGGCGTCTCGCAACCATCCGTACACATAGTTGTATGACGAGGGTTAGCTAGACATTTACAACGCATGTGCTTCTCGGGACCAAGTCGCGACTCGCGAGTGTGAGAGGTTATGCCGGTACCTACAGACATGATGAGCGTTGAGTAGATAGGGGATACGACTTACCATCATGTCCTCATTGGCTTTCACTGTTCGAGTTTGTATAGTGAAGCAAGATGTGTGCAATACGAGCAGTTGAAGACATGCCGGACTCCGGCCGAGATAGACCTGCCAACTTGCTGCCCAGTGCCAACTTGAATTTCTTTTCGTCGATGGGTGAGAAGCGCCGAAGCGCTCTCCGCCGGGTATTCCCGGCCGTCATGGTTTCCCTTCTTACCACCACGTCTACTACGACGTAACCACAGCACAGCTTCTCGCATTCACACTGGACCTGACTGTGTAATCTTCTGCTTCTACTGCGCCATGGGTTGGCCGATATGTCCCGTACCCCGGGGAAGGGTTGGCTCTCTTCAGGCCGCCAATGTTCAACGTGGCCACGACTCCCTGGACCCTTATCAGCTGGTTGATTGATTCACGTGTGTATATCAAGAATAGCGCTGTCACGGTTCGGGCAACTAAAAGACATGCCTAGGGTGGTGAAGATTTCACCGACGTCACCTGAGCCGGTGAGTATTGGACCATGTTTTCCTGAATGTGGCATGTAGCATTCAGCGGCGCGGTCTTCTTCCGACGCAGTCTTATGAGAATGGCAACAGCAGTTCCTACAGCGGCGTACAAGCAGTGGATCTCCTACTTTAAGTTACTTTTGTCAAAGTCTTTTCGACGCTTGGCTCCATGCCGAAGGAACGGCATGCGGCGTCCGTTAGAACTGGGTATAAGAGGCTTCGTCCTGGACGTCACAACTAAAGTTAAACGGTCCTCTTTCCTTCCCCTGGCCCCGTCCTCGACGATGCCCCACGGAAATTCAATGCTTGCAAACTCTGTGGCCGCTTTGGCTGCCTTGGCTGTTGTCTTCGCGGTCTTACTTTGGCGACGCCGAGTCTCATGCAGTAGGCTCGGCTTACCTCTTCCGCCGGGCCCTCGACCGCTCCCACTCATCGGAAACCTGCTAGACATCCCCGCGCAGGACATGGAAGTGCACTTCCGTGATATGAACGATCAGTATGGTACTTGTCGCCTGCTACGATTCGTATGCATTCCTTTCATTGACTGATTCACAGGCGACATTAGCTACCTCAATGTCTGCGGACAGCCTATGATTATCCTGGGTACGCACGAGGCAGCGATCGAGCTTCTGGACAAGCGCGCGGACAAGTATTCTGACCGGAAGTTTTGTTGCATGGCTGAGCTGTGAGTCCGAATCCTGCCCTCAACCTAACAGCGTACGTCCTGATACCTTTCTAGGACGGGGCTGTCATGGCTGTTGGGTACTATACGATACGGCGAGAGATTTCGGGCGGTCAGGCGCGGTTTCCACCAGCACATGAATGCCAAGGCTATAACAAAATACCGTTCCATCCAAGAACGCGAAGTAAAGAAGTTCCTGGTTAGGCTACTGGAAACCCCGCAAGACTTCAGTTCCCATGGACGTTTGTGAGTGCTTCACATCTCGAGGCGAGCATTCCGCGCGGTCACTGATGCGGTGCACAGTATGTTCGGCTCTGCGATCATCCGCATCGTCTATGGGCTGGACGTCACGGACGGCGACAACGACAGGTACATCCAAATCGCCGAGAAAGCCCTGGTCGCGTTCAACGTCGCAGTAATGCCCGGAAAGTTCCTCGTGGAGACGT
Organism: Polyporus arcularius HHB13444; assembly: GCA_004369055.1. Classification (NCBI taxonomy): domain Eukaryota; kingdom Fungi; phylum Basidiomycota; class Agaricomycetes; order Polyporales; family Polyporaceae; genus Polyporus; species Polyporus arcularius. The sequence continues at coordinate 50,913 of ML211079.1, read as the reverse complement.
TCACCATCATGCGCTACATTCCCAAGTGGTTCCCGGGCGCGACGTTCAGGCGCGACGCGGCTGGGTGGCACCCGTGGGTCCTTCGTATGCGGAATGAACCATGGGAAGGCGCCGTGGAGTCAATGGTCAGTTCTTTTCACGCAATCGTACTCTCTCGGAGCTGACTACGGTATCCCTTCACAGCGCGAAGGTGTAGCTGTCCCTTCAATGGTCTCAGAACTCATGGATCGTGTAGAGACAAGCGATGATGAGGAAGTTTCGAAAGACGCCGCCGCCTCTGTATACCTAGGTCTGTTTCCATATGCCCGGCCCCTGTGCTGCCTCGCTGACCTTCACTGCCAGGTGGCTCCGACACGGCAAGTCACCTTCCTAGCCCTGAACTTCGGACTGCGGGCAATGTGATACTTACCCGTGATGTACAGACATTGTCGACCTTGCAAGCATTCTTCGCTGCCATGGCGACATATCCAGAAATTCAGAAGCGCGCCCAAGCCGAGCTCGACACGATAGTAGGGCCGCATCGTCTCCCGACTATCGAGGACGAGAAGCTCCTCCCCTACGTCTCCGCTCTCGTCAAGGAATGTCTCCGCTGGAAAGTCGTGACGCCACTCGGTGTCGCGCATAGGTCCATGGAAGAAGACGAGTACAAGGGCTACCGCATACCGAAGGGTTCGGTTGTCGTTTCCAATATATGGTACGTCCTCTCCGTCTCTAACAATGAGATGATGCTGACGGAAGCGACACAACGTAGGGCTTACTCTCGGGATCTCAAGCACTATGCGGACCCCGAGGAGTTCCGGCCAGAGCGCTTCCTCAAGGATGGTCAACTTGACCACAGCGTGCTTGACCCATCTCTGATGGCATTTGGATATGGGAGGAGGTGCGTTCGTCGTCTCAACGTCTAGCTACTGAGGTAGACTGAGAAAAACCATCAGGGTGTGCCCGGGAAAACACTTCGCCCAGACCACACTCTTCATGCTGCTTTCGTCCATTCTGCAGACATTCTCGATCTCGCTCCCGACGGACGACAACGGGAAACCGATGCCGTTGAGCATGAAGATGACGCCGGGCGTAATTTCGTACGTGCACGACGATTCCTTCTCCTGTCAGACGACATCTGATCACGGCCTTTGCGCAGATACTTTGAGCCATTCAAGTGCATCATCAAGCCTCGCTCTGCAGCGACAGAGACACTCATTCGCACACTGCAGGATGAGCAGAAGATTGCAGAGGTCGCGAAAGTCGAAGCTTAGTGGTATAAACCGAGGGGAAAGTCAGGTTTTATTAGACAGCGTGTAGCGATCGCTCGACGGCAGCTAAGCGGCAGCCAGGTCCGAGATAGCTAAGTCACCTTACGATTCGTCACTGCTGTGCACATGGGCATCGGATACCAGTCCTTCTGCTGAGCTCGACCGGGCTTTAAAAGTGTACGATAGCCCTATTGGATGACTGACAAGTCATGAGGTCCTCTGTGTCGCTCACAAATTTCGACCACGGCAACTCACGTCAGGAAGTTCTCCTTCATCCGCACGTCTTCGCTCGCGGGCGCTTTCGACAATCCCTTCTCGTCCGGCTGTAGCTCGACGATGAGCGCATGCAGGATGGTAGCAAATGTGATGAATAGTGTTGCTTCTCCGAAGTGATTACCGGGACAGATCCTATGCGGAGCATATCAGCACATGTTTTCGACGGAGTTCAGATACACACCTGCGACCGAAACCAAATGCGTAGTCACGCGGATGGAGGACTTCTTCCTTTGGACGTCCATCTGCAGTAAGGAAGCGTTCCGGCTTGAACGAGTCTGGGTCTGGGTAGTGCTTCGGGTCACGAGCCATTGCCCTGTAAATCACTGAGCACGCATGGACGTCGGCGGATCACCGATACTGGCTTGCTCACCAGACGTTTGGCAGTATCAGTGATCCTCCGGGGATGACATATCCATTGAACTCGTCGTCCGCGACCGAGCGGTGCGGCAGCCCGAGTTGCGCAGTGGGCTTCCAGCGGAGGCATTCATAGACCAGGGCGTTCACGTATGGCAGTGAGCTGCGATCGCTGAAGCGAGGCAGGCGGCTTGAGCCTACGATAGTGTCCAGCTCAGATTGCGCTTTCTTCTGCACTTCGGGGAATAGTGCCATTGCGCAGAGGAACGTGTGGGAAGTGGCTTGGACCTAGCATGTATGTCAGTGTTGCCATGTCATCAATCGCTTGATGTGCGGCTTACCGTATCGACCGCGCCTGCGTTGGAGATAACAAACAGCACGTCAGACAGCGATGTAACATCAAGGAGTGGCGGCCACTAACCAAAGTAAGCCATGGCGGTGGCATCTCGTGTGATTGATTCCTCTTCGGGGGACAATCCTCCCTTCGAGAAAGCCCCTTCGACGATGGAAGAGACAATCGATGGAGTAGCATCACCGCGACGCTGGTTATTGGTTAGCACCCTGTGACTTAGCCAGTCCATGACAGAGGCTTACGATCTTCTCCACTGCCACGTCGAACGGTTTGTTTCGTGTAGCCTGCATGGTGACGTTCCACTCGATGGCATCGCGTTTGAACTGTGCACCAGGAACCCATGCGGGAATGTGCCGTAGGAACGGAAGCAGCTCTACAAGGTACTTCCCAGGGGTGTAGGCCTTGTTGCTGATGACCTGCGCTTCCTCTACCACTGCGATGAGCTCGTCGTCAAGCGAAGACGTCGTGATGCCGTAAACCACGCGCAAGATTGTCGAGCCGAATGCGCTGCAAGGATGAGATCACATCTGGTCAGTGGTCGGCGTTGAGAGGGTGCAGAACTCACAAGCGGAAGTAGTCAGCGAACAGTTCTGGCTTGGCGAGAACGTCCTGTAGGAGGCGCCGTGCAGCATCCTCTTGCACGCTCTCGTACTGAGCGATAGGTTTAGAACCGAAGTGGTTGTGAAACGCTTTCCTGCGCCGCCGCCACAGCGAATCGTACTGATCGAACACGAAAGCCCAATCGCCGCCGATTCTGCAGGTTGCCTGAACATCAGTCGTCCGAGGATGATCGGACAGCGGGAGCAACTCACAGGGTCTTCATGATGCTCCGCGGCCTGTTTGAGTAGTTTGACGACCGCTTGTCCATGAGCTCGCGTGCAGTCTCGTAGGAGCCGAGGAGCACCATGGACTGTCCGAGAACATTGAGATAAACGACATCACCTATGGAGAATGCGTCAATAGACCGTACTGTAATGAGTCGTGCAGAGGCAGCGATAGAGTCCCACCGTAGCGCTCATGGAGCTTGTAGTACTCGCTGGCGAGCACTTTCCTGGGAAGGTCAAAGACGTTTCCTAAGATAGGGAGTGGCTTCGGGCCTGGTGGGAGTGGGATACGGCGGCGACGGCCTCTGAGGAAACGTGCGACGAGGAAAACGACTCCGACAGCCAGCTGTAGCACAAACCACGCATCGAGTCCGTGGAAGGACGACGGCATGAGAACGATATGGTGAACGGACGGGGAACAAGTAGGGAGCAATCGTAGTTTGGATGACCACCATCGGTCCCGGAAGGGACGAGATACTTATAGCTGACCTGCTCTTCCATGCATGCGAGCTCCACGTCCTGTCAGATGCGAGCCTGAGGGCTACATATCATGCCCAAACCTTAGCCATTGCAGACCGTGCCATCGCGCGGAGAGCTGGAAAGCGTAGTTTCAGGTCCCGCTAACGCCGCCGTGCATTGAAGAACTTCGGGCCGACGGTGGCGAGCACCCACGTCTGGAAAGCGTGAGAATGGATTCTTGACATCGTAGATGGATGCTGAGACAGGAGCAAATGTGCGATACGGTGTGCGAAAAAGAGTGGCTGGCTGCCGATGACCTCGGGAGCCAAAGCTGAGTCCAGGGCTTAGCCCCTCAGAAAAAAAACGAATATATCGACTCACAAGGAACTCGATGAATACTAGACAGTCTATGAATTTCGCCTCGTCCCGCCGTCAAAGCAGCAGCTTATGATCTGGGGGGTGATGTAGGTGACTTACCAAAGAAGAGTACTTATGGTCGACCCCGACAACCTCACTGCCGATGGGGGCAGTGGGTCGCTGACGAACTGAAGACGTCCGTCGCATGTCAGCTCGTATCAAGCTCGAGCGTACGTCATCCGAAACGTAGTGTCATGCAGCACTCAAATACCACAAGAATGCAGACATGTGTTCTCTCCCTGTAGGAGAATAGCCCTGCGTCTTTAGTTGCCGGAAGTGGTGAGAAGGAGTAAGATGCTCACAAGTCGCAAGGCCAGCCGTTGTGTGACCGCTCCGTCTGCCTGTTCCGTAAATAGAGTCGCATCAGCAGATGGCTCACAGGTACGGGAACGACTCACCACATAGAATCGGCGCCCGCTATCTACTCAGCACGGATATCAGACAGGCCGCCCTGTCACTGAGAACGAAACTCGATCCCGCTGGCACTGCACGCATCGGCCATGATGTCGTATAGTGTATCCTCCTCCCATCGAGGCCATACGAAGACCCGAGATAGTGACAGGTCTCTCTTGCGCGCATCTCGCAAGCATTGAACGAGCGCCTTGCGGCACTTGTCCGAGAGTGATGTCGGACTGGGGATGACGAGGTTGAGCACCTTGACTGTCGGGGGAAGGTGTCGGAAGAAGTGGTGCGTGAAAGTGCCCTGATGGCAGCTGACGACCTCCAGTGACGGCGATTGTGCGATGAGACCGTCCATGAACGGGCAGTCGAACTCGGTCCATTTCTCCAAGTTGCCGTACAAGCCCAGTACCTTGAGCGCGGGTGTCGTCGAGCGTAACGCCCGGGAGAGCCCCTTGTACGCAAACAGATCGAGCGTCTGCATGCGAATGGTGAGCGTCTCGAGTTGTGGTGCTGCGACAAGGATATGGAGGAGATCAAATGAAGGAGCGGAGAAAGTCGGCTTGATCGTGATGTCCAAGTGCTTCAGCCGCGGCGTAGGAGTGGGGACGTGGAAAGTAAGGTCCTGCATGCGCTCAACAGTGATCACGAGTTCCTCAAGTCTTGAGAGTGTCATGATGGACGCCAGAACCGTTGGTGAGTACGAACCGCATATGTGCAACTTGCGGATAGACCGCACCGCAGGGGCCTGCAGGACCGTCAATCGAGAGCTATCGCCGAACTTGTCCCATTTGTTATCATCCCACGAGTAGTCCAGAAAAGCAAGCGAGTCTCTAGGAAGGAGTGGTATCCAGCCGTGTAGCTCGGGGAATGGCGTTCCCCGTGTGGCGATGTGAAGAATGCGGACCAAGGCGCGCAAATGTGGGTAAGTACGCATTGTGCGAACGTAGAGAGGCACCCAAGGACCCGGCTGGCCCCCCTCCACACCAGTCAGATCTGCGTGGCGATATAGCATCGTCCTTGCCGGAGCCGTCCAATTTCGAGAGACTCGCGCTGCTGAGGCCCAGGTTGCAACCGTGGCGCGACTTGGTACGTCATGATCATTTACGCGACTGTGGTCGAGGATGAGACATAGAACGTCGTACGGCAACATCATGATATCTAAGCTAATTTCAGCAATAGATCAGGCGGCCTAAAAAGGGATAGCTGACTTTTGATTGACTGGAGTATGGGGTGGTGGTGGTTTGAGGGTGGTGGTGGTGGTGGTGGTGGTATGAGGTAAAGATAAGAAGCGCTCATGTAGGCAGTTCTCCCGCCCAATTTGGTCTATTAGACGCCCAACCGCGATGTGGTTACTCACGGAACAGCGTCCTCCACGAGGCATCCCCATGTGTCGCAGCTCTGATAAGCTGCTATAGTTGTACTGAGGACTTATACACAGATATCTGATGAATTTCCCATCGCCCGAAGCGCTACTAGAGATGCTACGAGTCTACGCCCGCTTGTAGCGACGCATAAGCAGCGGCATCTGGCTGCCATCTTTGGGCGCGCTACGCAAGAGAGGCCGCTGCACGATGGCCGACTTCTTCTGGATATCCTCCGCCGGCACTGCGAGCTCAAACTCAAACGCGCGGACGAGCGTGAAGATCAGTGCCTTCATCCTGTGCAACCTTGCGGTCAGTGGACGTACAGCAACACCGACGAGAGCAGTGGCGACGTACTCGATCAGAGAGAAACGATACCCGATACACGCGCGCGGGCCTCCGAGGAAGCTGAGGATGTGGCCCCACACCCCCGGGATGCTCGAGATGGCCTCGGGCGGGTTCTCCCAGCGTTCGGGTTTGAATTCGAACGCGTCCTCACCCCACAGCTTCTTCCACCGGTTGAGTGCGAGGACCGGGATGATGATCGGGGTACCCTCCGAGATCCTTCACCAAGACGGTCAGTATACCACATCGCGGTGGCATGATCATACATACCTGATGGAGTCCTGCACCACCCCATTGCGGTCCACGAACGGCTCTGCGACAGGGATGACGTCGTCCTTCATCGCGACGCGCATGGTTGAAGGCACGGGGGCATGGATCCGGAGCGTCTCACGGACGACCATGTCGAGGTACGGGAGGTTGGAGAGCTCGTCCATGTTCGGTGTGTCGGTGTCGAGGGTGAGCAGCTCGGCGCGCAGCTTCTTCTGGACTTCCGGGGCCTGGGTGAGCGCGAAGAGGCACCACGTAGTCGCAGTACTCGTGGTCTCGTGCCCAGCGACCAGGAAGCTGCGGAATGAACAGAGATCAGTAAAACGACCGGGCTGGGGTAGAAGCGACGGACGTTGGAACCTCTGCAAGGCTGATCAGCGCGAGGGCAAGCGGCGGAGAAGACGACCACGTACGAGCGAGAACATCTTCGTCAGAGAGCCTCTGATTGTCCGGGATGTCAGTTGCCATATTCGCCTTGAGGAGCAGGGTGAGCAGATCGCGACCCGCAATGTCCTTGCGCTCAACGCCGCCCTCTTTCTCCTTGCTCTCGTAGCGCTCCCGCAAAATCGCGGCCTTCTTCTCTGCGACGAGCTCCAAGCCGATACGCCGCATGGTCGCCTGTGCTTGATCGATGCTTCTCGTACGTGCATCCGGCTGCAATACTGTGTCAGCGTCTGCATACGCGATATAAAGGACGAGTCTCACGATGGCGTTGAAGATTGGGAAGAAGTTTCTGAGGAACATCATGATCGTGAAGTTGGGCGAGGGGTCGAAGATCCCATTGAACGCCTCCCCCAATTCACTTGACTTGCCCGACAGGCTGTCGAAGCAGTAATTGAACCCCGCAAGCCCGATGACATCCAAAGTCATCTTGCTCAGGGTCTTGAGGACATTGATACGGGCGGGCTCGCCGTCTTTGGCGATCTCGGCATCCCAGACATTACGGAGCTATTTCCCCGGACACGTGAGCGGGCGGGTGCGCTCGATGACCGTGAACGTACTTCAATCGCCTTGTCAACGAAGATCTCCGTGAGTTCACGAATCTGAGCTGGGCCGAAGGCGGGGTTCTACGGGAGACATGTGAGCGTCGTATGAGCGAGTGTGAAAGAGCGACGGACCATAACCCTCCTCTGCGCGTAAGTCATGTCTGTCAGCGGCAGTTGACGCAGGCGTGAGGGAAGTTACTTACCTGTTGCCGGTGCTGATCGGCTGAGAGGCGGCATCGATGTGTATATTAGTATCGGCTACGGAACTACGAGCTACGCAACGCGAACCTTCTGTGAACAGCACGCCTGCGAACCCAGAGTCAGTACTAGATGACGCTGCGACCGCGGGCCGCAAACTTACCTTCGCCCAGAATACGAGCCAGATTTCTACGGGCAGCGCTGGGTTTCTGGTAGTCTGTCGAGTGCGTAAGGATATGGTTCAACGCTCGGGTGTCCAAAGTCCACAGGCGGTCGGTCTGAATGTTGCGGTATCAGTTGCATGCTCCATACCGAGTGGGGGTGCTACGCACGCCCAGGAATCCTCGGTACATGATAGTATGGGAGCCAGCTTCGGCGGACCACCGTTCCTGTGGCACGGAATTCTCCTCCGCATGGATGGCTTTGAGGTTACCGTAGAACCAGTGTTCGTTGGGGGGTCCCGGGAGGCTCCTGAGTTGGCTCCTGTACAGCCGGCGCACGACCGGGAACAGCTTCCACAGTGCGAGTGCGATAAGGCTCGCGAGCGCGGAGAGGACTAGCCCTCCTATAGAGATCATCTTCGGTGCAATTGGCTCCTTGTGAGGCTTGTTGTACGCCTTGTCCAGAGCGATGGCGAGGGAAGCTGGAAGGATAAGGTCAGCTCTGGGGCAGACGGTGGTGTCCTCCACCACTTGCACGGCTCCTATTATATATAACACAGCTCTGACAGCGTGTACGTGGCCACTGCGCAGTTCCTGGACTGCCGGCGACTCGTGGAGGTCCGGCAATATCAATCAGCATGGCTTTTCCGAGATTTTCGGAAAGTGGCCCGGGAGCTATGATAGACTGAGCAGCCAGCCTCGAGGGCATTAAAGAGCAGAGCACGACAGAACCGGACAGATGCAAAGCCAATTTGTCAGAGAACTGAGCGATAGTCACTGCTCCTAGTCACTGACTTCGGACGACGGGTACCCAGAAGCAACTTCCAGGCTGGTAAGAAATACTTTCCAGTGCTCCCTCTCGACCCGCAGTGCGACGCCAGGTGCGTTCAAGTGTATGTTCAGATCAGAAGTGCATTTCAAGGTCTTCCTCGGAACTCGCAGGCCGCTGACATGCGTTAACGAGTCATGCATGCTCCCTGCATACTTAGTGGTTTGTCCGGCCAAGATCGCCGATATGCACTGTAAGTAGTTCATCCGCATCACGTCCAGTCTCACGTAGCAAGAACATCGCCTCGAGGTGGACAACTCACTTAAAATGGGAGACAATCAAGCTCAAGACCAGGTCGGACAGGCCCGGGGTCGGACTGAGTAACGAAGCTGTGTGGTACGGTGTGTTGGCCGCGATCTTATCTTATCTTTTCCAGTACCGTTAAGTAAACTTTATTTAAGTCCCTGTAAGTACTACTTAAGTCCCTCGGTCTTGATTCCGATTCACCGTGTCTCACTCTCAGGACTGTCTCTGACTTCTCCTCGGCCATTGGTGACTCTGTATGATAACCACATGCAGCACGAGCAAACTGCGTGCCTTGACACAGTTCCACGGAATTTTATGGTCAAGCACTTGCCAAAGGTCTTAGGTGGGCTTCCTCCCACTGGCACCAGTCAGTACAGGAAGTATCCAAGTCATGTACGACGGGAGTGGTGATGGTCGCTCGTAAGTGTTCTCAGGAGAACAGAGCACTGTTCGCTTTGATCCAGTGGTATGTACGAGTACTGCGGTACTCCCCTATGGGATAGCGCCCGCCCGGTGAAGGTCACGACATGGTTGCTCGCCTGTTCTCCACATGTCAATGACGGCTTGGCTGATTCCACAGAAGCGTCGTCGATGTGTACATATGTGCTATCATCTTTCGTCTTCCTCCCGCGCCCAACTGCGCCCCCGAGGTCCTCAGTCTTCTCGGCTTGGCATCGCGTGGGAGGTCCTTCTCCGACTACGATCGCATGGGTCTCCATCAAAAACCGACATGGGCGTTGCTACTACCTCTGAGGTTCGTAAGATAAGTCCATGATGTCGCTATACAGTACTGAGCGTAATTGCCCTACGGGACGGCATATAAATTATGGGCGTCGAACAGAGGGAACCTCCCTGAACAAGGGGTTCGTTCAAGCACTCCGGTCGTCCCTCCGTGCTCCTCCTTGCTCCTGCCAACGCCACTATGAAGTTTCTCTCGAGCTGTCTCTTCGCTGCTGCGGCGCTCAGCTCGGTGTGCGCTGCGCCCGTCACTACGCAGGAATTGGCGGACATGGCTGCTAAGGGCTATCGTCTACTAGATCTTGAGGAGGGTGCCGCTCCCGTGTGGAAGACCGAAGAGGAGAAACTGGACCTTCTCCGGAACAAAGTTCACTTTGTGAGTGTGTGCTTGTTGTGCCCAGGGCGAGACGCAGAGAAGACTCATGAGACTTGTCCAGTTCGACGTGACGGAGGTGTATGACCCTTCGGAGGAGGCTACAGTTCCCGAGCTTAAGTCACTCACATCATGTGAGTGCAATTCCATCGCGTGCATGTCAGTACACTTATCCTGCTGCACAGTCCCCGCACCGTCGCACTCATCTCAGGTGACGCCCATCCTGAAGACGCTCTCGACTTCGAATATGCAGTCGTACCTGTCTATCCTCACGTCGTACAACAATCGATACTACACGAGTTCTACCGGGAAGGCAGCCTCCCAATGGATCTTCGACACCATTACCCAGGTGCGTTCACCCCACCGTGTTCCACACCAGCCGTTTCTGACACCGCCCTCCAGCTCGCGGCTGACCGCGACGACATCACCGTCACCAAGTTCAACCACTCCTGGCAGCAGTTCTCCGTCGTCGCGCACATCCCAGGGAAGTCCTCCGGCGCCCTCACCGTCCTCGGCGCGCACGAAGACTCCATCAACCTCAACAGCCCCTCCAGCGGGCGCGCCCCAGGCGCAGACGACGACGGCTCGGGCACGGTGAACCTCATTGAGATCTTCCGCGCGCTCGTCGCGGCGGACTTCCAGCCATCGACCCCGGTGGAGTTTCATTGGTACTCGGGCGAGGAGGCCGGTCTGCTCGGGAGCCAGGACATAGCGAAGAGCTACAAGAGCAAGGGCACGTCGATCAAGGCGTTCCTCGAGCTCGACATGACAGCCTACTTCGCCCCGGGCTCGAAGGAGGTCATCGCCCTCGAGGCGGACTACATCGACTCGGGCTTGACGTCGTTCCTGAAGCAGCTCGTCGACGCATATTCCACCCTTGACTGGGCGATGGACACTGCTGTGAGTCGCATGTGGAGGATGTGATCGCTTGAAGACGATGCTGACTTGCGCGATCGTACAGTGCGGGTATGCGTGCTCGGACCACGCGAGCTGGTACAAGCAGGGGTACACGACGGGCATGCTCTACGAGGCGATCACTGGCGACGATAACCCGAACATCCATGGCAGCGGTGATCTGACCTCCGTCAAAGGTTTCTCGTGGTCCCACTCGCTGGAGTTCGCGAAGGTCGCCCTTGCGTACGTGTACGAGCTTTCCATCTGAGCTAAGCAGAGGGTACAGGTGTCTGCCAAATAAGAAGTTACGCTCCGTACCAGTTGTGGTGCGGGGGCCGGGCACGCGCGTTCAACCATAACGTCCGAGTCCATTACACCAAAGAAATCTAAGCTACAACTACAGTTTGAGGTATCGAAAGCGATGCGAACAGAACAGGGCACCGCGACTGACATTTCCAACCGTCTGACCCGGCAACCCGTACACACAGTGGCAACATGCATGCTATAGGCTCTCGGCGGGGCGGTCGAGAACGATCCACGGCGCGACAGCGATGAGCCCATAACTGTCCCCTGAGTATCGTGTCTCCATCGACAGAGGCGTATGTGGCTCGCGGCCGTCCTGGAGTTTCCTGTCGGAGTCGAACGCTTGGAATGCGCGTACCCGTCAGCGTCGCATGTATGGTGTGCTTTGCACAACGAGCGGCCAGACTCACTGTTACTACGTTGCAGGCTGACGCTCTGTGCAAATGTCACGCCCGGAGACTTGCTGTCCTGAGGTGGTACGAGGGGTAGGATGTCGCGGATGCGGTGTCTTGTGCGCGCTGTACTGGGGTACTCGTGCAGCTCGATGTCGTCGAACCAACAGGTGTCTGACTCGCCACCGCCTGATCCGTGACGCAGCGATTCGCGCGTGTTGAGGCATAGACGTGACGCCTGCGGACGAAACGAGTGAGCCGTGTTGCACATACAGAGTGCGGGTGATACGCACTGATACGGCGTAGATTGCAGCGAGCCAGCTGTAGAGTGTCAGTGAGACAACGGTCGGCCACACAGACAGACGGCTGGAGAACACCCACAAGAAGCCAATACTGAGCAAGGGGCGGCCTGGGAAGACGATCTGGAAGATGAGGTTCATCATGTTCCCAGCTTCAGATGCGCGTGAGCAAGACCCTGGTCGGACCTCAATGAAACATTGCGGATGATCACGTACCGAAGACCCTGTGATTGCGGCAGCGCATGATAGCGCGAAGAGACCCGTCAGAATGACCGCGATACGAGGGGCCTGTGGAATACGCACAGGAAGAAGTAGAAAGCGCTATCCCGCAGAAACGAGTAGATGAGCGGGCTGATGGTCGGAAGGTCGAACAGTGAGACCTGGCTGGCCTTGCGCGACTCGCGCCGCAGCGAGACGTTGTACGTGAACTTGTTCAGGATCAGCACGAAGTAGGCGCCTGCATACAAGATGAGCAACCGCCGTTGGACCTCGCAGTGCAGCCTAGTCGAACGCACATGTGGTAAACATCGCAACGGCCCTGTCCGAGACACGGTCAGTATTCAACATGGATCCGCGAAGCTGAGGCGGTGGATGGCACGCACCATGCCGCAGTGGACAGTTGGTCTTGCTGTGGGGGCACCACGAGACAACCGGGGAGCGGAATGCCTGGAGGTCGTTCGACAACTTTCAGGGATAAGAGAACGAGTGTGGCGGTGGTGGTTCCGAACTTCCAGGACCACCCGTGTATCAGGGAACTCAACTTGATGTCGCAGTGACTCGGTACTCACAAGAATCTGAACTGTGGGGCGGGCGACGAGATGTTGAACTGCGAGCGAGCGATGACAATGAGTAAGCGGGGACTTACTCGCATAGAAGGAGCATATTATGACAAGGACTGCACGGCGTGAAAGATGAGGCTCAGTATGCTGCAGACAGTGACCGTGCGATATGCGACGCACTTAGCTTGCTGCGCTGGTACGAAGCGTAGAGACGCATGAGGAACATGGCTTCTCCCAAGACTGCAGATAGCAGGGTGCCATTGCTGAGAAGATGTTGCGTGCGTTAGGAAGCGAAGACCAAGCAGACGGCGGAAAGAAGCGCACTACATATTGTACCACAGCCAGTGCCTGCAACTTCAAAACAAGACTGTCAGTGGGTACTGCCTTGAGTGTTGACGGAGCAGCAGTGTTACAACTAGTGTTAGGTGGTCAGTGTCTCGACGTCGTCCTTCAACAGGTGGGAGATGCTTACTGAGACAGGAACGGTCAGGCTGTTTGCGACTGTAATTCATATCAGGACTCTCATGTGCCCTTCCTACGAAGAGATGTGACGTACCCGCAAGCATCATCCTGCGGGCGCCCCGTTAAGTTGGTAGACCCGTGTGGAGCACGAAAGTTGCTGAGACTCACAGTAGTGAAATAAGAGTGTAATAACGTACAAGAAAGTAAAGGACCTTTGGTATTGACCACTTCGCCCTACGTTACACCTTATATCTCAGTCACAGTACCCACCGAGGCCCTCTCGGGACCGTACCTCCAGACGAGCGAGACCTAGACGAAAGTCAGGTGCGGTGGCATAAACGAGTACGCAGATTTAAACACACCTCCTGCGGAAATGTTATGCAGATGTCGTATGCGAGCCACGCTGCAGCCGCAACTACCAAGCAAAGACGTCAGAATATGAGCAGGATAACGCCACCTGAAGGGCTCATCGGACATAAACTCACCATTACACAGGTTCGCGACATGGATGTCTCGTATGACACCCACGTACTGCTGGAGCTCCGGACCCTGTGCATGTGCAGCGGGCGTCGGAGGGCTGATCGACGCCATACAACTGTGCTGCTGCAGTTGGTGCGCACGGTCGCGGGGAAGGGGGGAGGACAGGTGCTCAACCCGGTTCCGCGGGCCTTATGTACGTGCTGCTAAGCGGATGTGCTAGCGTACCGGCCCCGCTGCGGGGGGCATCTGAATTCCACGGAGGGCCTGAGCTGGTGGAGTGCATCGTTTGGCGAGCCGGCGGGAACGACGGTTGCGTCTTGCTTGGTGGCCGGAGGAGGGGAACTTCACATCATCCGCGTCCCGAGGGACGTCGAAACTCGAAGCGTCGACGAACGGATCGCGATACGAGAGTTCAGCCGAGCCACTGGGTAAGCCGACATCCAGGCATGATGCAGACAAAGAACTAGTACGCGACCATTCGAGCGATCCCTTTGTGCGGTATGAGCTAGAATCCCAAGGATGATGTCCTTATCCCGTCACACATGTGCAACGTTTCCGGTGGATAGTCCCGTTGAGTTCTGGAGATGACGAATCAGCCGCTGCCACAACTTCTTCGAGCACTTGGAGGCACTTGGATACTTACAAACCCGGACAGACCGAAGGCGTCGGCTCCCGGTGCAGCGTTGGCGTGGCTACGAATTGCTGCAGGGCCAACGAGGGCCAACGGTCTCCAACGGTGTGTCGGGTGACACAAATGTGGTTTAGTCGTGAAGAAAGCGTCGTCTATCAGAGCATCCTCCGTAAACGAGCCATCACAGCTGTATGGAAGGATCCGGCGGTCGGAGTTCGCATGATACTGTGTGTGGTCTGAGGTCACTGGTCAGGATACCTGGCTGAGGGCTCGAGAGTCGGATTGCGGTGAGCTCTGTGCTCATGCGGCCCCCTCACAATCCTGGATGCAAGTTATTTTCTTGGAGGCATTTTTTGAAAGCTGGCAGTCGACTTGAAAGAAATCTGTGATTCTGGTCCTGAGATTGACCGACTGAGTCCTCCCAACACCGTCCAACCCTGCAAACCCACGTGGGGTGTCTGGGGTCTACATAACTCCCGCCGCCCACATCGGCACCGACGCGAGTCTATCCTCCTCCTCCAGCCTCCTCTTCGTCGAGTATACTACTTCAACTTGTTGTTACTTCTTATGGGGTGCGGCAACGAAGAGACGAGTCCACGATGCAAGAGCTAGATCACCCTCCGCAGTCGGTCAGAAGAACAATCACACAAGTCCTCGGACAGGAAGGCTGAACTCCCTATGGTTCTTCATCGCTACAGATCCACAGGCATGGCTGTTCCTATCCTGGTGTGAGTGTTGTCAGTCGCAGGCGGGAGCTGCGGTCATGGTCGCGGCGGATGGGCTGAAGGTGAGGTCATGCTCGGCGGGCCGCGGGCGGGATGAAGTCAGGGCCGCCTACGTCTCCTTCTATGTCGGAAGGGAAGCTTGGACATGAGGGGAGAGCAATGTTTGGGGACCCTGCGTCCCCTGACGTACTACAGCGCTGATTGCTTGGCGGACGACTGGATGCAGGGTTGTTGGAACTCGGAAGCCAGTGGCAGCTCTCGCTTGGTTTCCGGATTGCAGGCTTGCATGCTCTCTGCGTGTGGTGTTGTCTAATGCCTTCCAGCTGCACGCTGCGTTGCGCCTGACAAGCACGCGCATAGACAGCCTGCGAGGTACGTAAAGTACCCGAATCAATTGCAACATCCACGCAAGTCGTGGCCTACGACCGGGCTCGTCGAGCTACGCGGCTGGTGCGTCCCCTCGCGTTCTCACTCTCGGTCTTTCGCCGCCAATTCGCCGCACACGCTCATCCCCGCACGACGTGCCCAACTCTCGCTGGCCTCGCCCGTTCAATTACAGGTTGCTGTATTCTAGGCCGCCTATCCTGGGCGCCAGCCGGCCTAACCAGACCGCTCGCCATCTCTCGCCATGCATCGAAAGCAAGGCCTCGCTGAACATATTTAGCCGTGCAATGCTTGGCGTTATGACACTCCGGAGTCCGAGGTCGGAAATCGTCGGATGCAAGCGGGGAACGCGGCTCTGCCGGTGAGGTCTGGTGAGGTTGACCCTGGTTGACCAGGTCGACCACTAAGTAATTGACGCACTTCCGAGTCTCGCGCACATCTCGCTCATGCCTCGCTCATACGATGTTTGTGAGTGAGGTCTCGGTCATCTGGCTTACGACGTCGCTGACATTGGCGGCAGGCAGAGACGACGGTATAACGTGAAGTTCTCGTGTGCAGTAATCTTTCCCAAGCTCGTGTATACGCTTGTCATAGGTATTCCTCCGCGGGCGCAGAACTTGGGGACGCTTAGTCGGGCTGCCGCAAGGATGATGCGCCCGTATCTTCTCTACGGCACCGGTTGGATTGATTTCACCTCGGTCGATGACAGCCGTCCTATGATCTATCAGACGCAGCCAGGTCAATCCAAGCTCTTCCGTTCATATCCCCGACGTCACGTAGATGTTCCGGTCTGTTGCATCCGCGCCCCATGACATGCATTGCTTGAGGACTATGCACTGCGGGATGTGGTCCCAGTAAAAGTTCTTTTGATGCATCGCATCAATGGAAGACCTTGAGAAACACAGCGCGAACGCTGCGCAAAGTAGTAGGACTGTTACACACATCTGTCGTCGAGTAACGAACATTTAGATGGTGATTGAGATGTGTTTTAGAGCGGCGAAGAGTGCCCCCGAAACGAGGGTGTGCCACGCGGGGCGCTGAGTCTGACGGCACTGGCCAAGCCGGGCCCGTTCTCTTCATCGCGTACCACCACCATATAAACCCGCAGCCCTCCCGGTCCCCTTATCGTCCTCCTCTTCCACCATGGCCCCCGTCAAGGTTACCAAAATCTGCTGCAGTACGTCGCGAGATGGGTATATGCGTCGAGATGACACTCACGGAGACATCGATATCGTGTAGTCGGTGCTGGATACGTCGGTGAGTGCTCGTACACACGTTCGCGACGCGCATAGCGGTCTTACGCCCATGCAAAGGTGGTCCGACATGTGCGGTGATCGCGTTGAAGTGTCCCCACATCCAGGTCACCATCGTCGACCTCAACCAGGCACGTGTCGATGCGTGGAACAGCCCCGACTTCCAGCTCCCCATCTACGAGCCCGGGCTTGAGGACGTCGTCCGTGGCTGCCGCGGCCGCAACCTCTTCTTCTCGACCGACGTCGACAAGGGCATCCGCGAGGCGGACCTGATTTTCGTGTCGGTCAACACTCCCACCAAGAAGTCCGGTGTCGGCGCCGGCTTTGCTGCAGATCTCAAGTGCGTCCGCATATAGCCACTGCAGCTACTGGATTAGGCACTCACGCTCCTCTCCCTCTCCCACCATGTGTTCTACAGCTACGTCGAGTCTGCAACGCGTCGCATCGCCGCCGTCGCGACCTCCTCGAAGATCGTCGTCGAGAAGTCCACCGTGCCCTGCAGGACGGCCGAGTCGATGCGCACCATTCTCGAGGCCAACTCCAAGGCCGGCTGCCGTTTCGACATCCTCTCCAACCCCGAGTTCTTGGCTGAGGGAACCGCCATCAGCGACCTCTTCGCCCCTGACCGTGTTCTGATTGGCTCGCTGCAAACTCAGGAGGGCAAAGATGCCTGCGCCTCATTGGCGGAGGTGTACGCGAACTGGGTACCGTGAGTGTTCACCATTATCTCGTTGTGCATCGACCGCCTTCGCATGTCACATTGTGCCACATCATCAGAGCGCTTGCCGTTACTCCCTCTTTCTTGTGTCGTGGCCTCGCGGCATTTCCGCTCATCCCGCGTGGGGACAGCGGCTGAGGCACGCTTTGATGGACGCGCTGCATCTTACGCGGCCCGCGAAGCTGCCTTCGTTGTCCTCACCGTTTCCCTATCTGCCTTGATCTTTTGACCTTTTGACCTTGAAGTGTCGCTGACTGATCATGTACTAGGCGCGAGCGTATCCTGACCGTCGGCCTCTGGTCTTCCGAGCTTTCCAAGCTCGCCGCCAATGCCATGCTTGCGCAGCGTATCTCCTCCGTTAACGCTCTCTCCGCCATCTGCGAGGCGACTGGCGCCAACATCGAGGAGGTTGCGAACGCTGTCGGCTATGACTCGCGCATTGGGCCCAAATTCTTGCGCGCGTCCGTTGGTTTCGGCGGTTCCTGCTTCCAGAAGGATATCCTCAACCTTGTGTATCTCTCGGAGTCCCTGCACCTCCCGCAGGTCGCTGCGTACTGGAGGCAGGTCGTCGAGATGAACGAGTACCAGAAGGCTCGTTTCTCGAAGACCGTCGTTGACACGCTTTTCAACACCATCACCGGCAAGGTATGTGTCCGGCACTGAAGTTGCCTTCCCTCATACGCTGACGATGGTTCCGTCTAGCACCTCGCTGTCCTCGGTTTCGCCTTCAAGGCGGACACCGGCGACACCCGCGAGTCGGCCGCCATCACGCTTGTCCGTGACTTCCTCCTGGAGCGCGCGTACGTTACCATCTACGACCCCAAGGTCGAGGAGGCGCAGATCTGGCAGGACCTGCAAGAGGCGTTGCCGACGACGCCCCTCGAGACGATCAAGAAGCACGTCACCATCTCTCACAGCGCCCTCGACGCGTGCAAGCAGAAGGAGGCGATCGTGATCGCGACGGAGTGGAAGGAGTTTAAGGAGATCGACTGGCAGACGGTGTACGACCAGATGTCGAAGCCCGCGTTTGTCTTTGACGGCCGCATGATCCTCGATGTCGAGAAGCTGAAGACGATTGGGTTTACCGTAAGTGTCGAATGCCTTTTCTATTGCCCTGAGGTTGTTACTGACACTGGGCGTGCAGGTCAAGGTCATCGGGCGCGGCGACCGTCTCTGATTTGTCTGTGCGGACATGGGATATTCGGGTCGGACTAGAAGTGAGATATGAATGGGACGTCTACTACATGCACCGGTCGTCGAGGTGGTCCGACGGCCGGTGCCAATATTGTACCTTGACACGCTGATACCATCCCGTTAATGAGACTATAGACTTTTTGTTTGTATACCGTCTGAACCCGCCTGGAGGACGTCGTGGGAGGAGGATGATATTCGGCGGCGCTGGCCAGTTACCACTACAATACAGGCGCGTATCCGCTGCTTCTCGGGGCCAATACTGTATGTCTGGAAAGTAACAGCACCCCCTCCTCAGGATCAAGTGTCGCTCCGCTCGGTGTCACTGTCGGTCCTGACCCGATACCGATGCCCAGCCACTCCTCCAACAGATCAATCGTCTTCGCGAACAAGGTTTCCATCTTGTAGTTGCTGTGATAGTCCTCCCAATCGGTCCTCGAGCCAGCCCCTGTCGGTCTCTGAAGATTGGTGATGCTGAATTGTACGCTCACCTACGTCCCAAGAGGAGATGTACACCTTTCCCATGTGAGTGGTTGCAATAACGGACTCCACCTGCTTAGTGCTTGAAGATATCCTCACCCTGTGTATGTGTAGGTCGGGCTGCCGGGCTGATGCTTCAACGTTGAACATTTCAAGTCGCCTCCACGAGGATCTCCGGTCAGACCAGCGTATCAGAAATTCATCATGAAATTAGACGTCTACTTGCGCCGGTCGTCGAGGCAGCTCGATGCTCGGTGTCACTAGTGTAAGTGAGTAGGTACCTTGGATGAGCCTACCGTCGGGCTCTGCCGTTCTGGTTCAGAAGGAACGACTGTCTTCCGCTACTGAACTTGAGGCTGGCTTGCGAGCCTATTGGTTTGCGTGCGCGCACTCTGCTTCCGTTTCGTTCACCCGCTGCTTACTTATGCTACGACTATGCTACGCCTCATCCTCCTGTGGCACGTCCTGCCTGAACATGAACTTCCTGCATTTTCCGTGTTATCTTTTCCGTCTCACTCCGAGGTTTCAAATGGTCTGCCCGCTGACGGAGTTATGACGAGGAGTGGGTTACTCATTTGTGAGATGCCCGACTATCGGCGGAGCGGAAGTCCGATTAGTCTAGGCTCTATTTGTTTGAAACTCCGATAGTACCCCATTAATACTTAGCGCGTTGCGGTCGACGCTTCTCCCCGCCCCGTTGCCTCCCGTTGCTGTCCCGCCTGCGCCGTGTCTTTGGGAGCGTCGAACACGTCGAGCACGCCCACCATGCCCTCCAGGCCGTCTCCCATCGCGTTCCAGTCGGCGCCGCTGACGCAGTCTATCTTCAAGAAAAAGTCGGCTTCTGGGCTGTCAACCGCTGCATCCTACCTCAACGCGGTTTCGGCAGCCGACGCTCGCGCACGGACGCGTGGGTCAGCCGCTTCATCGACAGCATCGACACCGGCCCTCTCTATGTCTTCTTCAGCGACCTCGAGCTCGGAGGACACGGTTCTGGACGAGAGGCAAGACTTCACGGACGGCCTGTCATATCCTCGCACCCCTCCGACGTCTTCGCAGGTGTTCACGACGGTACACTCAGAGTTCGGTCATTGCGGGAACGAGGACTACAGGTACACGTCGCGACACAGGGCGGGCACCCCATACGAGAGCTACCCCGAGCAAGACCCCCCGTACTACATCCTCCTCACGACCTACATCAGTTATCTCCTCGTAATCTGCCTTGGCCATCTTCGTGACTTCGTTGGCAAGAGGTTTCGTCATGTGAACTATAGGCACTTGCTGCCGTGGAACGTGAGTCCTCTCCATTCACCTCATCCATGCTACGTGTCGAGCGTGTTCGTGTTTTAGGGGTATGCCGCGCTCAACTCGGACTTCGACTCGTTCTACACGCGTCGCCTCAAGCTTCGTATCGACGACTGCTTCTCCCACCCCGTCACTGGCGTCCCCGGACGTACCATAATGCTCCTCGACCGGTACTCGACCGACTACAACAAGACCATGATCCCTACTGGCACCCGCACCCGTGCGCTCAACATCTCGTCGTACAACTACCTCGGGTTCGCACAGGGCAACGGCCCGTGCGCTGATGCGGTGGAGACCAGCATCGAGCGGTATGGGGTTTCCTCCGGCGGCACCCGGCTCGAAGGCGGGACCCTGGATTTGCACCAACAAGCGGAGGCGCTCGTTGCGCGGTTCATGGGCACGGAGGACGCGCTCATCAGCTCCATGGGTTTCGCCACCAACTCCAACATCATTCCTGGCCTCGTCAACAAGGGCTGCCTCGTCATCTCCGATGAGCTCAACCATGCGTCTATCCGGTACGGCGTCCGTCTCAGCGGGGCGAACGTGCGCATGTTCAAGCACAACGACATGCAGGCGCTGGAGAGGCTGCTGCGCGAGGTCATCAGCCAGGGCCAGCCGAAGACTCACCGCCCGTGGAAGAAGATCCTGGTCATCGTCGAGGGCCTGTTCTCGATGGAAGGCACACTCGCAAACCTGCCCGTGATCATGGAGTTGAAGAAGAAGTACAAGGTGTGTCCGTGAGCCCATAGAAGGGAAAACAATTGCTAAATATGTCGAGGCAGTTCTACCTTTTCGTCGACGAGGCTCACTCCGTTGGCGCTATGGGCCCTCACGGACGCGGCGTGACGGACTACTTCGGCGTCGATCCCAACTCGGTCGACATCCTCATGGGCACGTTTACCAAGTCGTTCGGCGCTGCTGGTGGCTACATCGCCGGCAAGAAGGCGGTCATCGACCGCCTGCGGATCCAGGGCCACTCTTTCACGTACGCCGAGTCCATGACGCCTCCCGTCCTCACCCAGGTCATTGCCAGCATGGCAAGCATCATGGGCATCACGATGCCCGCGGAGAAGCCGCACTCGTCGCCCTCGCTGGCCCTTCTCCGCTCCAGCTCGAATGAGGCTACACTCGCCATGTCCGAGGCTGACATCGTCCCCGGTACTGCTCCCGCATCGGCTCTTCCCTCCTGGATGCCTCTCTCCCCGGTGATGATCGACGGCTCCGACGGCCGCCACCGCCTGAGCAGGCTCGCCTTCAACGCACGCTACCTGAACCGTGGCCTGCGGAAGCTCGGCTTCATCACGTACGGAAACGACGACTCCCCCGTCGTGCCCCTGCTGCTCTTCCACCCTGGCAAGATGGCTGTCTTCAGCCGGATGATGCGCACGCGGCAGATCCCGATCGTCGTGGTTGTCGTTGCGTACCCCGCCACCCCCCTGGTCACCTCGCGCGTCCGGTTCTGCTTGTCGGCCTCGCACACGAAGGAGGACATCGACATCGTGCTCCGCGCGTGCGACGAGGTCGGCGAGGTGCTGGACCTCAAGCAGGCCCCCGGCGAGCGGTGGCCCGTCGAGGAGATCATCAGCCGGGCGGTCGAGATCGTGCGCGCGCCCAAGATGCCTTGAGTCTTTCGAGACTCTTTGCTCTGCTGTTCTTTGGCTCTTGCTGTCGTGCACCACTGCTGTCCGCCTGCCCCCTCGGTGCCGGTGCACTTGCGGCAGCGTCGACGTGGCTGGTTGCATATTTACCTGTAGATATACCCTACTATTCGCGGCTATTTTTTGAGTGACGTTTACGGCTGTTGACGACGACGTGTGTAATATACATAAGACGAGACGGGATGCTCGGTGCAGATTGAGGATAATGGTGAATAGATCCTTCGCGTTTCGCGAATGTTTTGTGCTCGTGTGCGATTGTTCCTTCGCCGCTCCATTCTTTGGCTCATTCAGCGTGTTGCGCTTAAGTCCGAAGCCTATGAATTTGTACTCGACTCTGAAGAACAAAGTACATTACTGCGCGCGCTGCGCGAGGCGCAGCGCGCTATGTTCGCACGGCGCGCGCGCCGCATGCCAATTCAAGCTTCAAGCGGCCATTTCTGAAGATGACCTCCTCCTCCCTCTCCCTCTCTCTGCTTATTTGCCACTTTACGACCTTCAGACTCTTACGATAAGCAATGGTTGACATGTCAAGCAGACCGACCCCAGCAACGCCGCAGGAGCAGGCTGACATCGAGACTCTCAGCGCGATCATGGGTGGCAACCTCGACGAGTACCATGCCCTCACCCTCCTCCGGAAGCACAACAACAACCTCGAGAAGGCCGCGTCTGCTCTGCTGGAAGGAGACACCGGGGCTGAGGACCCCATGTACGCGGATCTGCCGCGGCTCGAGCCCATAAACGCACCGGTCATTGGTCCTGGGCCGCGCACACCTCCTCGTGAGTGCTTTCTTTGTTCGACGTTCGCGCGCCGGTGGTGAACGAGGACCGTAGCATCGAGGCCGGAGAAGGGGGTGATTGACTTGACAAAGGACGACGACGACGAGCTCGCGCGCGCGTTGCGAGCATCGCTGGAGGACCATACCACACGCTTTGGACCGAGCGAGCGGGCTCCCGACCCGAACTGGGCGGTGGTACCATCCAACGTGCGTACCTCTCTTGACGCGGAGTGGCACAGTACTGAGGGCGTTGCAGGTCGAAGCGAGTGCGCCCGCAGGCATGTCGCAGGACGACCAGGCGATGAGCCAGGCGATCGAGGCGAGCTTGTCGTACACCATCAGTGAAGACGTCTACCACGAGCTTCCGCTGGAGCAGCGGGTGCGCCAGGGCGACACGTATGCATTTCAGCACCGACGCGCGAGCATGTACTGACTAGTATCGTAGGCCCGTTGCCCTGCGACCGACACTGCCAAGTGAGACCCATGCAGCGCTGATTCTGCACGGACTGTTCTTCGTTCCGCAGTTCAAGCACACCATCGCGCACTGGCTGCCACTGCTAGAGCCTGGCACATCCGAGATGGAGGCTCCTACGACCGGCACTGGTGAGAGGCACGTAGTGCGAGCTCCCTGATACGGACTGACGGTAGCATCGGGTGCAGCATACCAGGCGTGGTCCTTGCTGGAGACGTATACCCATATGGACTATGTGAGGATGACGGAATTGACCGCGGACGCTCCTCTGAGGGCATTCGCTGCTGAGTGCTGGAGTAGTCCGGCGGAACGGCCAGGCGATGTGTCCGCTCGTGAGTACATACCTTCCTCTAGTTTGGCAGAATGGTGCTGATTGTATGTCAGGCTTCTACGAGAAGCTGGTGTACGCCATCGAGAACGTCCTGCAGTACAACAACATCAACAACCCAGAACGGAAGCAGCGGAGGTAGTCGTGGTTCCCTGTCCTGAGTTGCATGCTTCTGACCCGGGTCGCAGGCTCATGGAGCTCCAGTATGGCGAACACAACGCAGATCCCGACGACATCAACACGCACAACCTCAGCGTCGTCCGGGTGAACGTCCGCTCCTCGCCCGAATCCAACGACCTGCTCTCTGCCCTCTCTGCCGAGTTTGCGCCGCCGGACACGCTGAAGAACAAGGCCACGGCGAAGCGCCACGTCATCGTTGAACCCTCAGAGGTGATCGCGTTTGAGCTCATCCGCGACGCGACGCCTCCGTCGTACGATGCGACCCTCGGGCGGAAGAGCGAGCGCTCGTTGTTCAAGTACCCGAAGAGCCTGTACCTGGACCAGTTCATGCAGGAGTCATTCGACCTCGCGAATGAGAAGAGAATGGCTCAGCGCGGCCTGCTGGACGGGATCAAGGAACTGGAAGCACGGAAGAAGAACCTGCTCCATTTCAATGTGCGTTCGATGTCTCACTGCGATTGGTCCTTGCTTAACTCCCCTGCAGGATAAGGATACGTTGGCCGACCTGCGGTCGTGCTTGTACTACTACGAGAACGTCGCGGAGAGCAAAGATGATCCGAAGCGCGCAGAGGAAATCAAGGCGAACAAGGCGAAGCTCTCGCAGATCATCGAGAAGATCGAGGAGGATGTACGATGTAAGCTGTTCCATTCACCCTTCCCATCGCCCTTTCCTGATATCTTCCTTCATCAGCGATCGACACCGCGATTGCAAAAGCGAGAGACGAGGCGCAGGGCATCCTCGATTGTCCTGAGCTGCAGAAACACCGCGTACGTTTCAGCGTGCATGTTTCGAGCTCCGGGTACTGATGCGCGTGACAGTACGATCTCCGCGTTGTCTTGGTGCACGACGGTCTTTATGGGCGCAGTCACCTCTACTCCTATGTCAAGCAGAAGGGGAAGTGGTGGAAGACCGTAGATTACGCGGTCACAGAAGTTCGTCCCGATTCTCTCTACGTGTGCTTCGATCTCAGCTTCCTGACATACCACTTCGAACCAGGTGTCCGAGGAGACCGTGCTCACCGACTCCACTGGTCTGCATCTAGCCGCAGGCCCGTACTTCCTCATATACAGCCGCGCACTCCCCCAGGAAGAGGAGGTCGCTCCAGCGGAGTGGCCTGTGGACATCAAAGTGCGTCTACCCGCATCATCTACCCCGTGCAGTATTATCTCTGACGCCGCTCAACGCACGCAGAACAACGTGAAGCACAATAACCAGGCGCTCTTCTCGCACCTGCCCCCGGAAGTCCTCTCGCGCGTCGTCGACCCGAACTCGCCCCCGTCTTCGCCGGTCATCCCGCCTACCCCGTCGGAGTACACGATCTCGTCGGATATCGTGGAGCCATCCGAGTCGAGGGGTGAGCCGATGGATACCACGGACTGAGTGAGGATACCGGACGGTTGCGATGATAGGCACGGACGTTCAAGCGGTATGTATAGGATGATATGTGCTCAGTGTATCTATAGCATGAGGACTTGTATAAGTTTACAGGACAGTGAGATTCTCGAACATATCCAGCACGCCGGGCAAGCTGGACGCGTTTGTTGGCGAGCTATGCAGCGCATCAGCTTCCCTTCCAACAGGCGTGTAGCTGTCCCACACCGGTTTTTAAACGAAACGAGTTCCTTTGTAACCATCTGAGGCGTTGCGCCGTCAGCCCAGGTTGTGGTAGACCAGAGGGGTCTTTCGCCACTGAAAAATTGGCACAAGCGTGACCGGATGTCTTCAGGTTATGACAGGCTGTAAGATGCCAAGTTTCACCTCAAAATTCGGCGCGCCGCTCGGGAGTCCGTGGTATGTTTCACTTCAATGATATATTGTTGACGACACGTCTGCAGTGCCAGGGTGTTGATGTGAATTCACCGCAAGCAACACTCGAGCGCTTGTTATATGGTGGTTAGCGGGCCCCACCGCAAGCGCCTGTACGGTCGACCCATATGTCCGTCTCACTAATATCGTCTGCTTCACCAGGGCTGTCATCACCCACGATGATTTCAGCGCGCCATTCTGGGCTTCGCCTTCGGGATGAGCGTACACTGGATCTCGCCAAACAGCACGGATCCAGGCCCCAAGACGGCGCGAACAGCGCGATGCCGAAGCATGTCTTCGACGCGCTAGCGGATCATGTGCGAATCCATGTTCCTGTGACAGAGGTATGGCGCACATTCTACGGATATCTTCACCCATTCACGCATCAGCTCGCCAGTCAGACAACCCCACGGCTATGTGGCTGCATCTCATCATGCTGCGAATTACCTGCATACTCAGCAACACAGAGGAAACAGTGGTCTACATACCGGAACGGTCGACATTGTACGCAGCCGCCTGGGTCGAGCCTCCACCTCACTGGGATACCGTCCATCACATGCTCATCCGTGGTAGTGAGCTTGCTGCCGGTGAGTTCGCAAATCCTTCGTCATGCTCGCCGGAGCCGACTTCTCTCAGGTATCATTATTCGTAGTCTTATAAGTATGCTTGAACCGGCAAACGAGATCGTCGACAAGTTACACGTCGCCCACGTATTCGAGACGAAAACCATACTCGCGTATGTCGCTGCGGGCACATACGTCTGCAAGGAACTCGCTGACTGGTGCAAAAGGACCCGGTGCGGCAGCGATCCTCACCTTTACACTACGCCGTGCCCCTTACTCATGTTCACATCAGCCGCAGATATGGGAAAGCGGTGATCTACTTTGCCTCCAATTGGCGCTTCATCACGTAGGACTCTGCGGGCATACTCGGCGACGATCGGCCGTTGTACGGAGCAACACGTCGATGGCGTAGTCAGTGGTCTATTACACTCGGCCCTCGAGAAATCGACACTATCCTCGGGCTCCTGCTAGACATGGTATGTCACGACTTGCGCACACTGTCTGACGACGATGCCTCCTCTTCCTTACAGGTCGAAAATGCTTCCGAAGAGAACCTGCAGTTCATTGGTATCTGATGTCCGATGAGGAACTCTTCCTTGACTGGTATGCGGGTGGTGCCAAGGGCTCTGAAGTTGTCCCAGCACGTCGACAGTCCGGCTGGACTAAGCGCGGCTGGACCTTGTATAATAGATAGGATGTGAGCAAACCGAGGAAGGACTCTATGCGAGAGTTGCTCACTGCAATGGGAAGCACGCTGCTATGATTGTGGGATGACTTCACGCCCGAGCCGCACTGCGAGCAAGTCGAGACTCTGAACGTGCATGCACAAGCTGAGGTGCAGAGTATATAGCATGCACAGACCAAGACGCGTCGCCTCTCGGGCGTCATAGAAGTGAATGTATGTATCGCACAACAGACCCGATGATAGTACACCGCTCGCTTATGACGATGTCCGTGATTTGTCTAGAGCGTATGAGCCGGAGGCACCTCAACCAAGGAGAATCAGAGAGAAAAGGATCAGCCCTGGCTCTCTTCGCCCCCGTAGGAGTTGCTTTTGTGTTTAGGCATGAACGACCATGTCTCAGGGGCCGGTCCGAGGAACATCTCGGAGATCTTCACCCAGTCGCGGCTGTCTCCACTGGCGAGGAGCGTCTCTGCAGTACAACAGTCAATGCTAGTCTGTCCGTGGAGGCGGTCAAGGAACGTACCTAGCTCATCTCGTCCCTTGAAGGCTGGCGCACGTTCGTTGATGCGCGCCGGGAGGCGCTCCAGCAGACCTATGGGGATGTAGCGGTACTGGAAGGATAGTGCTTCACACAGATACCGGCGTGTCGTGTTCACTCCAGCCGTGTCTGAACCGAAGTGACTGGAGGTGTCATGTCAGCAAGAGCTTTTAGACCTACGCTAATGGACGTACTTCAAGCCGTACTCGGCATACTGCGAACGCGTCGCGATTGCGTCAGAAGGTCTTCAAATTTCGGGTGAACAGAATACACAGTACCTTGCGAACGATATCGAGCCGCTCTCGCGAACTGATGTCCCATTCTCTGCGCTCCTTGATCTCGGTAAAGATCCAAGGCTTTATGAGGGCTCCGCGCCCGATCATGATGCCGTCGACGCCGTAGTTCTCCATCTTGTGCCAGTAGTCCTCGGATGAGAAGCAGTCGCCGCCACCAAATATGGGAACCGGAGCCACTACGAGGCGTCAGCGGAGCGATGTACACCAGCCTACGGAAGGACATACAGTTTTCCTCCTCCTCTCGAGCGCGGACGGCCTCCACACACTGCTTGATGTAGTCCCAGTCCGCGAGCTTCGTATACCGCTGCTGTCTTGTACGGCCGTGGAGCTGCATCAGAGCGTCAGCACTACACCAACAGTTGGCATGCTGGAGTGACTCACAGTAATGGCGGCGGTGCCCCACTCGGGGCCGAGACGCGGCATGAGCTTGTGCGCGGTGTTGCGGCCGTCCTTGACACCTGTTCTCAGCTTGACAGTCACGGGGATGTCGCCTAATGCTTTGTTCATGCCGACGACGATCTTGCCTAACTTCCCTGCGGCGTCCAGGACTGGATGTGTGCCGTCAGCCTTGCGTCACATACGAGAAGTGCAGAGTGGACGCACGAGCAGAGCCGCTGCCGGTCTTGTATACCAAGTCGATCGGGCAGCCGCAGTTGATATCGACGAAGTCAAGGTTGCCTGCACACTCCTTGCCGATGATCTCTGCCGCGGGGACGAGAAGCTGCGGTTTGCTGCCTGCAATCTGCATGCCGAATATCGACTCGGAGGGGTGTCGGCGGACGAGGGACCATTCCTCTTTCGACCCTTGGAGGAAGGACATCGCCAGTCCCACTGAGGTGCGGAACAGGGTCATTGGTACAGTACCCACTGGAATGAGTGAGGCATGCTTACTTTCACCACAAGTGATGTCAGCCCCGTAATCCACACATATGCGGCGGAATGGCTGCGAGAAGAGATCAGCACGGCACAACCCGCGGGCAGAAAGGCACGTACAAGGTTGCCGACAGTCGTCAAGGGCGCAAGGTCTGGGCGGAAAGGAATGAGAGAGCGAATGAGGTGGCACTTCACGTATACTCACACGTCTTCCCGTTCCAGTGCAACCGCTTCTTCTCGACTGCGCGTATAGGCACGTCCGGCGTGTCATCCTGCGACTTATCGACCGATACCGCCGGTTGAGCCGGAGACGCTGAGTCGCTGACACTAATGGCAGGCGCAGAGTCGGTAGCAGGTGTAGAGTCAATAGCAGGTGTGGAGTCGGTAGCAGACGCAGCTGGAACGTCTGCCGTTTGCTCCGCTGTATCCGCTTTCTCCGCTTCGTTTGCGTTCTTGATCTCTTGCAAGTACGCGTCTGCGATCGGATGGGGGTACTGAGGAGGGAGCTGAACGCCCGATAGGATATGCTGGTGAGTGAGGACATACCTTCTTCGTCCGTATTTTGCGCAGGGTATCTCCGTCTATGAAGTTGACCTCAGTCTCCGCAGCAGCGACATGCGCCTTCTTCTCTTCGTCGGTCACGAGCTCCAGCTCGCCATCCTCGCGCGCCCGGACATGGCTACCGAGGAAGCGACACTTGAGGCCGTGCTTGCACTCGCCTGTCCTCTGGAAGACGGGGCAGACGGTGGTAGGGTCAAGGGAGCTCTTCCGCGGATCACCATCCTCGGACATCTCGACGTCGGGGATGCGCACGAACGGAGGGACGTCCGTGATGTCTTCCGGAGATGGGAAGTGGATGTCTCGCGGCTTTGCAGCGAGGTACGCAGAGACATCGTGCGTGAAACGGCACCTGTCCGCTCGTGAGTTCGGCTCGCATATGGAGCAACAGGTGGAATGGGACGCACTCTTCACCGAAGTCGCACTGTGTCCCACTCGCGACCCGGAAACACAACTCGACCTCGTCGCGCACCTTCTGGAACCGCCTCCCCTTGTTCGCGCCTCGTTTGTTCTTGCGCTCCTCCTTCGCGAGCTTTTTCCGCTGCGCGCCGGATAACCTCTTGCCTCCCTCCTCCGCACCGTCCCCGCCAGCACCCGCGTCCGGTCTGCCATTCACATGACTCGTGCTTCCTTCAGCCGCGTCGTCATCCGGGACCTCACGCGGGAGAACAGAGAGCAAAAACCTGCACAGGTCGATCGTGAATTCGTCTTGGATGATTGCAAGTCCATGCTCGACTCACTCTGGTTTTATCGGGGCTGTTCCTGGTGGGAGCGTCGAGCTGGACATGGCACACGGTCTCAAATACCAGCCTGAGGATGTCAAGAAGTCGACGACGAGGTGTATGTGCAGTTTCAAGAAGGTGGAAGTAAGTATACTATTACTAGCACTAGTAGTAGTCTCTACACCACGCTCAGATAAGATAAGATAATCTTTATCGCATGCGCGCGGCTGCTGCAGCGCTACTGTACAATAGCACTGGCGCTTCCTGGCGCTTCACTAGTGCTACCTCGACCGTCTTGCCATACTGGCAGCTGAGTATGTGGCTTATGATGCTACTGACTGGGACGTCTACGTTGAAGCAGGTATGTGAATTGAGCACGCGAGGAACCACGATATAGCTAAAATGAGTCGCACTTCGAAGTCTTGGCATGAGACGGTGGTCCTTCTACTCTCTTTTGTCTCTCATCCTCATGATGCAGAGCATCTATTCGCCTAGTCTGCGGTCAAAATTGTCTGCAGGCTATATGACAATCCATACAGCGATATGGGAAGCTTGCAAGTTTGGGTTGATCTACGGTGCGCCGCGGTTCGGACATCTCGTTCACCTGTGCTTCTAAAGTGGTCAGATGGAGCCCTTTACGCCGTGCTCGAACACGCCAGGTATGTAATACATTGTCTTCTTGTGGCACCCGGAAAATGCTTGCGTTCCACCGCTCTCAAGGTGTCCGAACGATGGGCGATCCTCGTGGCATGGTCGCATTCGTTACACCCGCTTTCGCCGGGAAACGCCCGCGACCCCACGCATATCTGCAATGTCTGAGAAAACCGGACACCGGGGCATATGACGTGTATTCTGCCGTCAAGCACCCGCAGATTCTCATTCGCTGGAGGCGCCATACGAACCGCCGGGTTCTCGGTCGGCTTCTTTACGACCATGGGAATATGGCCGCTCAGCATTCGACGACTGCGTTCGAGACGCGACTTTAGTAGCCCACTGGGCATCTCTGGGGGAATGGAGCGTAGTTTCTTATAACGATGTGGGACACGCGGCGGCGGCGAGATTCTGCCCCACCTCGATGCCATGGCGTCTGCTTCCCCCTCTGATGCCGCCGCGGCTGCAGAGCTCCAACGGCTTGTACAGGCCATACAGGACACCCATGTGTCCAATATCTGCACAGGTCTGTCCTGGGATGGTCCCTACGTCCGTCAATATACTCACCGTTTCCTCTGTTCGACAGCTGCCGCAGCTGCGTGGCTAAGCTATGACATACTCTTGACTTTCCGGCAGGAGGTACGGGTCGTTCCAATCTATACCAGGTCTTGAGCTCATTTCGAGGAAACAGGTGTCTCTCGTTTGGAGGTGCGTCACGCCTACCGCGCCCTATGCATGACTACAGCACTTTCTCAGTGCAAGATGGACCACCCCTAAGCTCCTGTACTTCCTCGTACGATATTACACGTTGGTCTCATTGCTGTGAGTCTTGATGCCGATGGCTTCACTGTCGCTGGGCACTCACCGGTATTTCTCTCAGCCTGACTGTAGCAGGTGCGTCGTCCCAGCGACTCTGATTAACTCGAAGACCACTCAAACCGTCCGCAGTAAACTCAAGTCACGAGGTATCCTTCACGGTGAGCATGACTCGGCAATAACTCGTTAGATCTACAGCTCACAACTGGTGCAGTTGTACGTCCGCTATATCTAATACGCTAGTGATCCTTCTCACCTGCCGACGAAGTTGTCAGAGGTGGCGCTGGTACAACGGCTTGTAAGTCTACGCCTGTGCGGGATTTATCATCCCCTCACCTTTCTCTGCAGCAACGGCACCTTAACTTCTGCCGTCTTCGGGGAAGCAATGTTTCTCATGAGACTTTACGCCGCATATCAACGGAGCACAGCGAGTGAGCTGTCATTCACTGCATTCGGAGCGACAAAGGTCTCACTCAACGCAACCACGCAGTTCTGATCGTCATCATCATCTTGTTCCTGGGTAAGTATTCCTTGCATTTTGCGCTTCGCGAGCACATAGTGATCACTCTCTTTGTGTACAGCCGAGTTCGTCGTGAGTTGTACCAGCATGGAGGAGCGGTACTAAAGGCACTCACGGTAGAGGTTTAATTCAGATCGGAACAGTGACGGCAGCTCTGGTCGTATCATCGTTTCACGTTGTACCACGACCACCGAATTACCCGCTCCCGGGATGTCTCTTCACTCCCCCGAAGCACGTCAACCTCTCCCTCATGGTCTGGTAAGACGAACTTACGAACTCTCGCGTTGACATGTGCTGAAATCAACTCTAGGGCAGTCGCCATGGGTGTGACATGTGCGTCCGGACCCTCAGACCCTGTTGGGATACCTTTGCAGCCCACTAACCTCCGGGACAGGCGTATACTTCCTGCTGATCTTGTACAAGTTCGCCCGTAACCTCTCGGTGCGAAAAAACGCGGGCCCGTCAAACGTAGTCCCGATCTGGGAATTGCAAAGGATCAGCCCGGTCGTATTCTCGTTCCTCAGAGATAGCGCGTTCTATTTCTTCCTGTGAGTGCCGTCATGGTCTGCGTAACGTATTGAGCTCATCGATCACGCGACAGAGTGTTCAGTACGTGGAGTATCGAATCTCCGAGTCTTTTCATCTCAATTTTGCCCAGTTGGGAACACCATGAACCTCGTGTTCGAGCTCGTCTTCGCGGGCCGCGCGATCATTCCGATGGGCACAGTGTGCGCACTCCGCACTTCTCCACCTCGGCTACAGCTCATACGCAGTGTCCCACAGGTGGCTCATGGTCATCTATGCACTCTCGGTCCGTCTGTCATCCTTCCGCTCGCATGTTTCAGTCCAGCCTGATGTGTCCCCATACTCCCTGGTAGGCATCCCGACTTTGTCTGAACACCCGCGGATCGCTCCATCGCCGCAGAAGCGAGTACGAACTCGAATCGGGCTGGCATGACATCATCGAGCTGCAAGATCGCTCGCGCTCCTCGGGCCAGCGGACGAACACGAACATCTCCGCGGCGAATATCACTCCGGGGTCAACCCTCATATTCGCCAAGAGCGAGGGTAGAGTCAGCCTGCATCGTGGAGGTAGGTGGATCCATGCTCCTAGAACTGCTCGGGAGATAATGCAGCATGCTGCAGCGATGGACCTTGACGCTCTCGAATACACTCAGCGTGATTACTTCAGGACCTGGGAGTATGAGGTTGAACCGTGGACTGTGGTAGGACGGAAGACGTCACAAGTTGGACGAGCAATTTGACTTGTTAAACCTCGGTATGCGCTTTCTGCAGCTCTTTCCGACATACTAGCCAGTACTCATTCACTTTGATTCTCACCAAGAAGAGTATATATCGTTTCGATTGGTCGAATTATATTCGTATATGATGTCGATTATGTCGCGTTCCATACCTCGAGGGATCGACGGCACAGCTCGGGGACGAACAGTTCGAGTAGATGCCTGAAATAGGCAGTGATGTTTGATGAGGACGTACTCCGCGCGCTCCGTGACGACGCCGTACATATTACCACGAGCTATCACTGCGTGTCCCACATGTATAGGACGGTGTGATAATGAGACAAGGTGGTTCTGTTATATCTCCAGAGCGCTTGAGTACAATGATTCATACACACGGGAGAGCAGGAGACCCAATTCGGCTGAACGATACCAAATAGTAGGCTAGTATCCACGATGAGCGACCGTAACCTCATGAGACCCGGTCGTGCTCACCGAAAGTATCACTCCACGGGTAGCGGGGATTTATCCCACTTGATCCTCTCTTCGTACCAGCTGAGATGCTTCTTCACCGTGTGCTCTGCGGCTGAGCGGCACTGCTCCTCCGAAAAGTTATTGGCAGCTATGATATGGGCTCCAGCCTTCAGCACAGATTCGACGTCCGCGGCATCCTCAGCCGGTACCCAGGAATTCAAGAACGTGCACCCTCCTGTAAGAGCATAAGCACGAATCTTACCCAGAGCGGTGGGCACAGATGGGGTGCCACTCACGAGGTCGCCATAGGTCGGTGAATGCGGGGCACCCGACGAACGTGAGTTCGTGGCATAGGTCGATCTGCGGCCTGGGATATCTTCCGTAGATCTGGACCTTTCCTTCAAGGACACACTCAGGCTCATGTCGCATAGCATTGTCGAAGTCGACAATCGTTGGCCAATATGACCCGTCCTTCCTCCGCCGCACGACTACGTTAGCTTCGCAAATGTCACCGTGGCGCAGTCCTGCTTGGTGGATGCGGCGAAATCCACGAAACACGCGTTTCCTGTAACGTTGATGAGTGTGAGCTTCCGTCGGATAGTCCATGTACAGGCGGACGGACGGACGAACCTGAATTGAAGAGGCAAGCATCCCATTGGTCTCTTGAGCTGGCGACCTTCGTAGCTCATGACCAGAGCGACGGTCGGACCACGACTGGTCGTTCGAACAAAGAAGCCAAAAATGCGAGGAATATACCTTCCCTGAAGGGCCTTCAACCCCTGCTGATACAAGCCAGCCTCGCATGTAACGCGCTCAATCGAACGACCGTATCCCATCTTGCATACCGCCTGAAACTGAAAGGAAGCGTCGTCGGGAATAGTGACAGTTGAGAAAAAGACCGCCACATTTCCATGCTCAGCTTGCAGGAGCTCCATGTCCGTTGCCATGTAGTTCCCGTGGGGACACGCGGATGGAGGTGCGCTCGTCAGAGTATCGTGCAGGATGTGAAGCTGAGCCATGGTGGTCGAGTGTGTGAAATCCGGTGAGCAGACCCGGGAAGTTCCTCGAGCTTTTGAGCAATCCAGGTCTTCCGCGACCGACAGCGTTCCGCGCGCAACGCAATTAATTCAGGGCCCTCGGTCTCATTCCAAATCACTTCCGCCCGGTCTCACCAACTTCATCAGTATGTGGCGGCACTTCGGGTACCTGAGGGCGGTATTTCTGTAGCACTTCCTCGCCCTTATGAGGAGCTTATTTGTTGATACCGAAAACACTGAGACGAGACCCAAGTACAGCAATTTTCTGAATGAAAGGAAAAGTAAACCCTACTGATCACACGCACTGACACTGACATGGGAGCGCTTAAGTTGCCGAATTGGGACAATCCGCGCTAACTTGAAGGGTTCCTCCGTTGTCCATGACTGCGATCTTCGAACTGATCATCTTCGCCGTTTCTCATTTACTTGATCTTCTGTTTTGCTAGTAGCTACGAAGTCGCGGGAATTGCAACTCTAATGAAAGCTTGTAACTCGCAGCACCGAAAGCCTCTCTATGTTATTTGGTTCTTCGCAACTCTCATGCTCGTGCCATATGCCTAAGCCTTAATCAGGTCACTGTGAGTACTCGTCTCCTGCATGATACGAAATCCCGACTGCTCACGAACCCTTCGCGCGTTTTAATCAATAGTAGGCTGAATACAATACGCGAGTGGAACCTCGCC
Source organism: Polyporus arcularius HHB13444 (assembly GCA_004369055.1). Classification (NCBI taxonomy): domain Eukaryota; kingdom Fungi; phylum Basidiomycota; class Agaricomycetes; order Polyporales; family Polyporaceae; genus Polyporus; species Polyporus arcularius. The sequence continues at coordinate 15,907 of ML211079.1, read as the reverse complement.
GTAGTCGCTATCATTCGACGGATAATGGATGTCTATCCCACTTGATCCTCTCGTCATACCAGTCAAGATTCTCCTTCACTGTACCCTCTGCTACTAAACGGCTTCGCTCCTCCGACATGTTGTTGGCAGTGATTATGTGTGCTGCGGCCTCCAAGACGGATTCGACATCCGTGGCGGCCTCAGCCGGTATCTGAGAGGTCGAGAACATGCACCCTCCTGTAAGAGCATCAGCACGAATCTTGCTCCCGAGCCGTAAGCACAGATGGGATGCCACTCACGAGGTCGCCATAGATCGGTAAAATCGGGGCCCCCGGCGAACGTGAGTTCGTAGCATAAGTCGATCTGCGGCCTGGGATGGCTTCCGTAGATCTTGATATTTCTGTTATTGACGCACTCATGCTCATGTGTATGGGAGTTGTCGAAGTCGACAATCGTCGGCCAGTATGAGCCGTCCCTCCTCCTCCGCACGACTACATTAGCCTCGCGAATGTCGCCGTGCTGTACCCCTGCCTGATGTATGCGGCGAAGTCCACGGAACACGCGTTTCCTGGAACGATCGTTGGGTGTGAGCTTCTGTCATACGATTCACTTCCAGACGGACAAACGGACCTGAATTGGAGAGGCAAGCACCCCATTGGCCTCTTCAGCTGGCGACCTTCGTAGCTCATGACGAGAGCAGCGGTCGGACCACGACTGGTCGTGCCGACAAAGAAGCCAAACACGCGAGGAATATACCTTCCCTGAAGGGCTTTCAACTGCTGCTGATACAAGCCAGCTTCGCGCTTGACCCGCTCGATTGCAGGGCCGTATCCCATCTTGCATACGGCCTGGAACTGAAAGGAAGCGTCGTCGGGAGCGGTGACAGTTGAACGGAAGACCTCGACATCTCCATGCTCGACTTGCAGGAGCTCCGTGTGTGTTGCCGTGTAGGTACCGTTGGGACACGTGGATGGAGGTGAGCTCGTCAGAGTATCGTGCAGGATGTGAAGCTGAGCCATGGTGGGTTGAGAATTCGGTCCGTCGATCGAGGCAGGTCTTTAAGCATTCCATCCTCCCGGCGTCGAAGTTCATCGCGCGTGCTCTGACCTCCTGAGCCTGGACTGAAATCAGCATCCTTCCCGTGCTTCCAGCTCCGGTCATGGAGGCACTGTCCGGATGGGGGCCGGTAGTACTTACGTAGCACGATCCGCCGTGCTCATTGCCACTAAGCAGTCGATCTCAGTCGCGATTCAAATCACTTCCGCCAACTTTCAAGTTCTTCTGTCACACAGTAGTCAGTAAGTACTTACGGTCATCGCTGTCAGACGGAACGCAAAATTCAAATGAGAACTGCTCGACTCTCCCGAGCCCTGCAGCGCTTGTCGCGCTCAAACCGGTTCGAACTGAATCAATTTTTGGTTGTCGTCGACTGCGATCTTCGAAGTTGAACAACATTGACCATCATCCATATCTTCGCCTTCTCCTGAGTCCTCATGTCTTTGAGACCGCTTCGTTCGCTGCCACCACCCTCGTCGTCCAAATCGCTACAGAACGCCATATGACTAGTCTTCTAATCTCCGAGTCGCAGCCATGGAAGACTCTCTATCTCATCTGGTTCTTTGCAACTCTCATCCTCGTGAAGCTGCCGGCGTGGTTCATCTGGTATCTCGTTCCATCGCACCGGCCGCGTCGCTCCTGGACGATTAAACGAGCTCTGATTGTCCGGACTATCCGTGAGCTCTGGACGCTTGAAGTCGACATCGACGACGAGAAGAGAGACCCGAGTGAAGAGGTGCCAGACAGCGAGCTGACCGACGCCAAGTTTGTCTGGGTGGACGGAATTCCGGACAAGCTCTTTCGTGGGGAAGTTCACCGCATCGCTGACATCACCAATGTGCACCCGACGAGGATCGCCGGGTACTGGCTCTTCCAGAAGAATTACGATTGGATAGGGCTTCGCGCCAAGTTGGGAGAGAAGACTATCCTGCACCTCCACGGCGGTGCCTTCTACGTGAGTCACACCTCACCCCTCCTTGCGTGACCAAGCATTCATGATGTCGCCAGGTTGGCACGGCGAACCCGTCCGACACGACGGCGAACTTCACGCGCGGGCTCCTGGAGCACATGCACACCATTCAGCGCACCTTTGCCGTCGACTACCGCCTAACTGCCTCCGCGCCCAAGCCGCCCGCGAACCCCTTCCCTGCTGCACTGCTGGATGCGCTCGCAGGCTACCGCTATCTCGTGCACGACGCCGGGTTTGCACCCGAGAACATCATTGTTGCCGGCGATTCTGCAGGCGGAAATCTCGCGCTCGCGCTCGTCCGCCATCTGATTGAGAACCCCACGCCGTCCCTCCCTCCGCCCGGGCGCATCCTCACCGCGTCCGCGTGGCTCGACTTGTCCTCGTCGCGCCGTGGACCTGGCTCGTCCGCAGTCCTCAACGCCCCGAGCGACATCTTTGATGAGCGGCCTGGAGAGCTGTTCGCGAAGTACGCGGTTGTCAGCCTGCTTGGGCCGATGGGCTTCGAGGTAGCGCAGACGCATCGCTACCTGTCACCTGTGTCGCTCGCCTGCAAGCCCGAGACTGGGCTGTTTGCGGGGTTCCCCGAGACGTACGTCGTGGCCGGAGGTGCAGAACGTCTGCTCGACGACTCGACGGCGCTGGTGGAGCGCATGCGCGCTGATGGCGTTATAGTCATTCAAGATATCCCTCCGGACGCGGTCCATGACTTTCTGGTGTTCACATGGCACGACTCGGAGCGGACGGAGGTGCTGAAACGGCTCAGCAGATGGGTGGATATGATGTAAGGCCCTCGTATACGAGTTTGGCCCTCGTTTCGTACAGACTGCTTGTTTTGCTGGGTGAGTATCGTCTCGCGCTGATACGAAACTCAAGGACCACTCATTCCTGATTACGCTCAGATATGGACTGGGATTCCCTCCGGCAGCAAGTGATACAGTAAGTAGTATCTATCGTACCATATGGCAGGCACGACGAGTTGACCGACCACGAAAAGTTACGTCCGCGCATGCGGCCAGAACCCCGCTCGGTCGTCATTCTGAGCATACCCAGAATTCCCCATGTTCACCGCCCAGGCTACAGACACCTGCGGCACGACCTCCCATTCGCCCCTCTCGACTAGGTCCAAGACATTGCGTTCCTTTCCAGCCGGCGCATGCCAGATTTGATGTATCGTGTGACCGGGACCTGAGTGTCCCGACGCAAGTTCAAAGTCATCATCGTCGGTCATGTCGAGGAAGGATGGTGGTTGGCGTTCGATGCTTCGCTCGGTCGGGTGAGGGCTCGTGCTTGTACTGACAAAGGGCTCTTGGGTTGTTGTCTCCAGCCCGCGTGAGCTGCGTTTGTTCTGCGGATCCAACTTGGAGTAGTCGCCCGCGATCACGGGCGTTTCGGTCCCTCCGCCAGGCAAACCACTCGCCCCGAGTGCGCGAAGCTGTCTGTGCACCTTCCGAGTGAGGGGAAATATCTCAGGGTACATCTCCGCGTAGGCCTCTGGATTGAGGAGGACGTCATGGATCTTCTCCAGTGGGATCATCCGTCTCTCCATGCCACCACTGCTCGGTGGCGCTGTGAGGGATGGTCTCGGAGGAGGATCGCGTGGACCGCGAACCGCTTGGCGCGTGGCAGAGAAGGACTCCGTTGAGTATGACATGCTCCGTAGTGTTGTGGGATGTTGGGGGCAGTGGAGGTGGTTAGGTAGTTTGAATTGGGAAGGTGGGGTGCAACTCTGGGAGGTCGGAATGATTATATATGGGTACACGCATACTCTTTCAGGTCTTTGCGCCTTGGCCCACCGACGCGCGCTAAATAGAACCACGCATTGAGTCGCGGTTAAGGTCCTTCCCATCTCTTTGTGTTGTCAAGCCACTGTAGACCATACATCTCTCCGCCAATGCGGATACCTTAAATTGGGCAAAGGAAGAGGGGTCAATGCTGACAATGATATAAGTGGATCCATTGACACAAGGCATTACTCCCCACGTTCCACGGCATCTACGCTGTCAGCGACGACAAGAGCCTCGGCAGTGGCAGACCTCGGCGTGATCCTGCAGTCGAAAGGCTCCGGGCACCTGCGAGTAAGTCAGCACTTCCGACAGGGGCGATAGAAACACGGAAGAGTGCGACTCACGAGAGGAAACCAGTAGTCATCTTGACTTCGGGAACGAATGGCTTGCCCGCCTCGTCCAGAGGGGACTCAACGGTAAATGAATGTAAGACAGATGCGATGTTGATGAACACAGAGGCCTCGCCGAAATGGCGACCGGGACAGATCCTAGGTCGCATGCGTCAACGTGGCTATGTAAACCGCCAGAAGTCGGGACACACCTGCGTCCGTATCCGAAGGCAAACACGCGCGGGTCTCGTACATCCGGATTGATCTTTCCGTCTTTGAGGAACCGCTCAGGCATGAACCTATCCGGCTGTGGGTAGTAGCGCGGATCGCGCGAGAAGATCCTGCGGCGCCTCGACATCAGCATTCTGCCTCGGATTACGGTGGTTAAGGCTCTGCGACTCCCGGACGTACCAAGAGTTGGCCAAAACAATGGATCCTTTGGGTATAAAGTAGCCCTGGTACTCATCATCGGCCGCAGAAGTCCGTGGGAGGGCGAGAGGCAGAACTGGTCGCCACCGGAAGCACTCGCAAAGCATCGCTTCGATGTATGGCAAGGATGGGCGGTCGTTGAGCGTCGGCAGACGATCGGGTCCTACGACTGCATCAAGCTCTTCCTGGGCGCGCTTCTGGACTTCCGGGTAGCTGAGCATTGCGAGGAAGAATACGCGGATGGCGGTCAACGTCTACGAAGTTCGTCGTTAGCTAGGTGGAGTTGCAACGAGTCGATACTCACAGTTTCCGCTCCGGCTGGGGAGTGGATAATATTAGCCTCGTCACTGCGGCCAGGGCCAATAACGTACCCAGGTAGATGGCTCCGGCCACGTCCCGTGCAATAACCTCGTCCTCGACTGTGATCTTCTCTCCTTCCAGGATTCCTCGCATCATGGTAGCCACCATCGAGGAGTCGGGCCCCTCACGATGCTGCCGCGTCGAGCATCAGCACCTCACTTCTGGAGCGATCGACACGACACGTACCATTCTTTCCAAAGTGGCTTGGAAGGGCTTGTACCGGGTCTGGAAGTAAACCTCACTCCATGCAGCAGCATCTCGCCGGAAGCCAGCGCCGGGAAGCCACGCAGGTACATGTTTGAGGAAAGGGAAGGTCTCGACAAGGTACTTGCCCGGAACGAACGCCTTCTGGAAGATGTCGTTTCCTTCCTCTGCTAGCGAAAGATACTCGTCCTCCTTGCTCTTGACCTCGATACCGTAGACGACCCGCATGACGGTCGCGCCGAACGAGCTGTTACATGGGGGCGTATCAGCGCAAGCACACCGAGGTGAGAGCGCGGACTCACAATTGAGCGTGCTCCGAGAAGACCGCGGGCGTCTCTAGCAGCTTCCTGAGGAATTGCCGGGCTCCGATCTCAATGAGGTCGTTATAACGGGCAACGGATGCGACGCTGAAGAAGCGGTGGAACTCCTTTCTGTGTTTCCGCCAGGTTTCACCATTTCCTAAAAGCGCAACGTTCCAGTCCAAGCCGATCCTAGTCACAAGGTCAGGGGAGTAAGACTGTGACAAATCAATACAATACTCACAAATCAGCCATGGCCGACGCAGGTTTCCCGGAGTAGTTTGCGGATCGTTTATCCAACAGTTCCGACGCAGCCTCCAAGGAGCCAAGGATGATCATATGTTGACCGAGGACGTTCAAGTGCACGATATCCCCTGTGAACAAGATCAGTTGCGCCCCGGACAGATCTACGAGGTACGGTCTTACCATACTTAACGTTGAGGGCGTTGTACTCCTCGGCACATATTGACTTCGGGACATCGAGGATGTTCCCCAGCAAAGGAAGGGGCGGAGGTCCCGGTGGTAGGGGCAATTTGCGGGCGGCACGCCGGCGGGATTCAATACCAAAGACGAAAAGAAGACAAAATGAGAGGAATAGCGCAGCCTCAAGAGGGGAAGCAAGCATGCCGCGTGAGTTGGAGTGGAGGGCTTCGCGGGTAGATGGGGCGGTCATCCTTAGATGGCCTAGGACTATATATAGCGGCTCTGTCTGAAACTCAGAGCGTCAGAATTCGTGAGAGAGCAGGAGAGAATCTGACAGGGGCGGACATCCTCCGGACTGACGACGTCCCAGCGGTCAAGTAACACCTGTCGTGCAACACTCACAGTTACAGCCACCTTCGGTCCCGTCCGCTGGCTACACCGCCGATATGGTTGAGACGTAGGTCCCTGATAGGGAAGACCGGCGCGATGGTATTGAATGAGGTCCCGCTGCCAGGGGGATGAAGTTCAAATCGGCGAGGGAACGAGCCGGGTGGGGGCAAAGAAGTGGCGTTTGACAGTGCAAACGCGGGAGGTCCAACCTAAGTACACATTCAGTACAAGACAGCATCGGAGATAGATGCATAACAGTGAGATGAGAGAGACAAGACGACGCAGACTCCGCGCTGGCGAGAGCCGCGAGCTCGATCTTGCGAGATCAGTTGGGCGGTGGGGAGACTTATGTCCCGCTGATCCAATCACTGGCCGGCGTGGCGTCCGCCAGACAGTCCAGGGCATCCAGGATCTTATCTAATCAATTTCTACAGCTAGCCTGCCTGCGGGGGCTTTGACACTTGACACCTGGGATGCGCTATTTTGACAAAATGTACGGTTAGGAAATGGTATTGCATGAGAGGTTCAAGGAGGAATCACCTATGCCATAAAGCACCCGCTCAAAAACAAGCCTAGAGGCCAGCGGTAATCAGCCCTGTGTGTCGCAGGGACTGCAACGGACACTTGTGGCAGATGCTCTTCCGTAAATGTCGCCGTTCTGTGTTTTGAGCGCTGCGAAGTTGGCAGTCCCCGTCCAGCGTGGAAACTCACGTACGCAGCCGCTCGAGAATCGCCATCGTCAAAGGATAGGCTTGAGGAAAGGGAGGTCACGATTCCTGCGCACGATGCACGGACGCAATGGACGAGTGTCGGGACATTGAGCCCTCAGGCCTGAGGTTGGACAGCTCTTCATGAATACCAGATGTGCCTCCGTTTGGTGAGCGATGGGGCGACGACGGCATTCCGAATGCAGGCCTGCCGTGTATACCGGTATCACCATGCCTACGTTCATGCAGCCCCAGTGTCACCTGGAAGGGTATAAGCATCAGTCGTAATGACAGCCCGCATTCTCATGTTCGCGAAAACTTCAGGTGTTCCAAAAGACTCCTATCTCCCTATCTCTCGGATGAAACGAATGAAAAAGCTTTGGAAGCGGCACCGCCCAGAGGCTGATTACTCCCCCAATAAGAGAGATCATCGCACGGCCGATGCGCTCAGGAAGCGAAGCAAGTTGCAGAGCGTCTTGTAGCCGCGTGCTGAAAAGGGGGATAGGAGTTCCTGGAAACGCGTGGTCGTTATGGACGGGAGTTTGGAAGCGCTTCGTCAGACAGCAAGACCGTTGAAAGCCACAAGCGTCCAACGTCACATCGTCCCGAAAGCCACGGACCTGCTGTCAATCAGAACCTAGTGAGACGCAAGACAGACAGGATGTAAGAGTCACGGCGCTTCAGAACTTGAACCACCCTGGCCGCCAACACGACTCACCTCGCCAGCAACGTTATCGGTACGCACGGTGTGAGCGAGTTCCACGATGCTCGCGCTGGCTTTGACGCCGCATTCAAAGATTCAAATCCACCCACCCTAGTAAACATCAATGCTGCCGCCCAACACTTCTTGGGCGCAGCAGAAGCAGACTCACCGCAGACGCTCCATCATCCTCTCGAGGAATAACTTGCATCCATACTGGCACGAAGCCCGGTCGTGAGAGACGAGATAAGGCATGAGGGAGGACGTAAAGGACGCAGGCATCGCGGGGTACCGCAACCAGGATCTTCGGTTGAACACGAACGGCAACATGCGGTAGCTGCAGAGAGTATCTCAAGAGCTCAGCTGCCTTTTCATCCGTGGAAAATGGGTTACGACATACATGCGCTCATGGCGCCTGCACCGTGATTGCCCTTGAGGATATATAACCTGCTGAGGTTTGATAGGTATATATCTCATCAGACGGCTGGCGATGGCGATAGGGACCGCAACCGCGACGACATTGGAAGCAGACGCGATGTATGGGACGCACCATGAGTTCTGCGGCGGCACGGAGCCTGCAGGGCGCCGCGTGCCACCCTTCAGATCTCAGACCGTGTGATAGACGCACCAACAATCCGCAAAGCAGCTTGCGGAGGCGTTTCGCGCACTTGCTTCAAGATGTGTCTCTTGGGTGACATTAACGTTGTCTGCCGGTGAGCCTCGAACAATACTGTATGACAGCTATGATGAGTACGATGTCATGATAGATACATCAGGGTATACAGATTGATATTTGGCCGTTAGTTCGCTTCCTTCTTTTGATCCCGTCTCTCATGCCTTGATAGCACCGACCTCGTAAAGGTACGTGCCCAAAAGCTTCGTCTGCGGCGCAAGTCAGTAACTCGCATGAATGGCAGTCCAACTGCGGACTTACGCCCTCGATGAAGTTCGAGCGGTCCAGCTTCTCGTTCGTAGAGCTGCAAGGGAAGTCGCGGTTGTCAGCGCGAGCTTCGGACGGATAGAGAAGCAGGATGCTTACTGTGCACCGTCGTCACCACGGCCCATGGGCAGTAGCAGGACGTTGACTCCCAGCCGCTCGGCAAACGACAATGTCACAGGAATCGAACCACCCTCACGAGTGAGATCGGGAGAGCGCTTGTACACCGCCTATTGAGTACATACATCGGTCAGCATCCGAGTTGTTCAAAGTGAAGCGGCGGAACAGCGCACCTCAGTCGCACGAATCGCAGCCTCATAGTTCCAATGCTTGGGATCCGCCGCCCACGGGCGGCCATTGTGGAGGTTCTCGATTTTGAGCGTGTTCTTCGAGTGGAGCTTCGCGAACTCTTGCTCGATGTATGTCTGAACCAGAGCATCGACCTCCTCCGGTGTTTGTGGGGGCACGATGCTTTCCAACAAGCACTCAGTTCAGCGAGCAACCGATCATGGTGACGGTCGAGACCTACCGAATGGAGAATTTGCCAGATACGCTGGCGGGGATGACGGTCTTCGCACCCGGACCGGAGAACGCACCCTCAATGCCATGGATCGAGAGGGCAGGCAGACGCATGCGTCCCATGAGGACAGAGACCTTGTCTTGAGAGAGGGTGACCGGTGCGCCGATCGCGTCCTCGACATCTTGCACAGAGTAGTCGAGCTTCTCGTAGATGGCGCTGCGTAGACCGTCAACGGCGCCCCTGGATGTCAGGAACCGCCACACTCACATCTCCTCGTCTTGAGCTGCAGGAACCAGGTCGTCAACTCCAGGGACAAGGATCGTCCCGTCGGGCGCGACGAGCTTGCTCAGAATGTTAACCATATCGGTCATGGGCTCGTGGACCATGCGCCCGAACCCGCCTGAGTGAAGGTCGCGTGCAGGTCCCGAGATCGTGATCTTGAAGTATACGAGACCGCGCAGACCGTACGTGAGACAGGGCGTCCGGGTGTTGAGCCAGTAGTTGTCGGACTACAAGGCGGGAGGCATGAGACGATGCGAGCATGAGGAGAGACGAAATCATGGACGTACGATGCAGACGCAGTCGACACCGTCGAACCAGCTCTCTTTGCCCTTTGTAATTTCCGTCTTGATCAAATCATCGAGGCCCTCGCTACCACTCTCCTCCATACCCTCGAAGCAGAAGCGCAGGTTCACCGGGAGCTCGAGCCCGAGCGTCTTGTGCGCCTCAAGCACGTTGAGCCAGCCGAGGATGGGGCCCTTGTCGTCCGTCGACCCACGGCCGATCATTTGGCCTGTCTTCTCGTCGACGGCGAGCGTGAACGGCTCCGTGTCCCATCCATCGCTCTTCTGCGCCTAGTGCCCAGATGATCGAGCGGTCAATCGTCCGGCAGACAAGATGCACTGACTCAGATCTACGCACCGGCTGGACATCGTAGTGGCCGTAGATGAGCACGGTCTTCTTCTTGGGATCGTCCCCGATCCTGCCGAGAATGGCGGGTGGCAGAGGCAGTTCCTGGTCGTCCATGACGTGCTTGCCAAGATCGACGAGCTTGGTCGCCACCCCGAGGCTCTTCAGCTGCCCGTCCAGCCACGCTGACATTCTGAAGACATCGGGTCTGTACGAGCTATCGCCGCTCACACTGGTGGTGTGTGAGCACTCGTCACATACATGAATGCTCTGACTTGCCTGGGGATCGCGACAGCCTCGCCCAGTCTTTTGATGAACGTTTCCGCATTGTCATCGACGAACTTCAGGAACTGGTTAGGAGTCGCCATTGCGGTGGGTATGGACGTGTGCCACTAGTGGGGGTCGAGGACTCGGAGAACATGGGCGACTTGATCTTATCTGATGATCTATCGCCTTCCAGATAAGATAAGATTCGGCATTGAGCAGTCCTCAAGTATCTGAAGTTACACACAGTCGACCGAGCCGACCCACAACAGCGTATACGTACCCGAGGTTGGAAGCAGGGTGGAGCCACGCGTGGCCAACTGGAACGAATCTCCAGAAAACCGCTCATGGTCAGCGATGCCGCTCGATTCTTGTTCGTGGGCGCCGCAGCTAGGTAGCATGCCACTCAGGGTACTCAATTCGAGACGTAAGAGACTACGACTGCAATAACTCACTGGACCTCGTGAGGGGTGTCGGGCGAGTCGAGCAGGTATCGGCGTGCCTGGTGCTGCGGAGTATCTTGCTATCTTGCTATGGCATTCCGATGCATGCACTCGTGTATCAGTCGTCACCGTCGCCGTGACTGTGGTCCGTAGCGTATGACACCGAGCGAGAAGTTCCAACCGGTGCTGAAGGTAAGATGTGACTCAGCACACATCGTAGCAAACCAGTGAAAAAGGAAGAACGGACGTACAGCGCTACCATGGAGGAGAATATTCTGTCGGAGTAGTTTGACAAATGTTTCTCGAGCAGTTCAACAGCCGTTTGGTGGGTACCAAGCAAGATGAGCTGGCCAAATGCATCAAGATATGCGACTTCACCTGTTTCGGAGTACCTGTTATTGGTAAAAGTCCACGAAAGAGGTTCAAGATTACGTACCGTACTTCGCAATGAGGTCCCCATACGCAATCACCACGTCCTTCATAAGGACATGACCGATAATCAGGAGTGGAGGAGGGCCCGGGGGAAGAGATACTTAGCCCGCTCGTTCTGCAGAGACATTGAGCGCTTGCTGAGGTCAACCAGGCGCGTGGTCGGACTTCATCCCGTCGAAGGTTATCTTGGAGATTCCCCTGCAGCTTCTGGCTGGAGGAGCGATATATACCCGGGGTACTGGGGCAAGTATGCGGCGTCCTAGGCACTAGGCACTAGAGTCACGCGAGACAATGTTGGAATCCTGCGGCTACAGGTGGGCAGGGACTTGCGAGAATTCCCGTCTGCTAGCGGTGTGTTGCTTTTGGTGTTGCCGTGGGATGGCGTGGGAGAAGAGAAAGGATCCTCCGGTCTACAACAAACCTTGGGGTTCCCTATAAGGTGAGAAAGTCCACGGAGAACAGATGACGCGAACACATACCTTTCCTCACATGGGCACCACAGCACTGGGTGTTAAGCAGGGTCCACGCTAGGTTATTGGAGAGAAGTCGCAGTAGGCCCGCGCCGCATGAGCAAGCTTGGCCAAGCCTCGCTCTTCGTCTTCCTTGATCGTCGCGGTAGAAGTTCCACTCGGCCTCCAGGAAATGGGGGCACCTTGTGCACTGTTACAGGAATGGCTACATTGGACGTCCAAGTCGCTACAGTGAGTGCAATGCCACAATACATCAAGTATACCAATTGGTTGTCTGCTTCTCTTGTTTCTTTCCGACTCCCAAGATCTGGTGACGAGCACCCCGTCTCACGCCTTGATAGCACCGACCTCGTAAAGGTACGTGCCCAGAAGTTTGCTCTGTTTGATCCGTCAGCAACTCCCATCAACACTCACTAAACGCGCAAACTTACACCCTCAATGAAGTTCGAGCGATCGATCTTCTCGTTCGTAGAGCTGCGAGAATAAGGGGGATGAGCGCGACTGCCGAACGACCGAAGCAAGCGCAGCTTACTGAGCACCATCGTCTCCACGCCCCATGGGCAGCAGAAGCACATTCACGCCCAGCGACTCCGCGAACGTGAGCGTCACCGGGATCGAACCACCTTCACGAGTGAGATCCGGAGAACGCTTGTAGACCGCCTGCCGAGTACAGTTCGTTAGTCAGCATGCGAGCCTTTTCGGAACGCTCAGAGCCAAGTGGCGGCGTAGCGCACCTCAGTCGCACGGATAGCAGCCTCATAGTTCCAGTGCCTATGGTCTGCGAGCCATGGGCGGCCGTCGTGCAGGTTCTCGATCTTGAGCTTGTTCTTGGAGTTAAGCTTCGCGAACTCCTGCTCGACGTATTTCTTCACCAACGGCTCGATCGCCTCGGGTGTCTGCGGCGGAACAATACTGATGACGCAACTCTGTGAGTGATATGGGGACGCAGAGACAAAGAACAGGGGAGACACACCGGATGGAGAACTTGCCCGATACGCTGGCAGGGATGACGGTCTTCGCACCCGGGCCATAGAAGGCGCCTTCGATGCCGTGCAGCGAGAGGGAAGGCAGCCGCATGCGACCCATGATGACCGAGACCTTATCCTGGGACAACGTGATCGGCGCACCAACGGCATCTTCGACATCCTTGACAGAGTAGTCGAGCTTCTCGTAGATGGCGCTGAGTACATCGTCAATCACGTCCATCGGTTGCAGATCACCGCACTCACATTTCGTCATCTTGGGCGGAAGGAACCATGTCCTCGACGCCGGGGACGAGGATAGTGCCGTCCGGCGTGACAAGCTTGCCCATGATGGTGATGAGATCGGTCATGGGCTCGTGTACCATGCGCCCGAAGACGCCGGAGTGGAGGTCGCGGGCGGGACCAGAGATCGTGAGCTTGAAGTACACCAGGCCGCGCAGGCCGTACGTGAGACAGGGCGTCCGGGAGTTGAGCCAGTAGTTGTCCGACTGCGGAGAGGGCGGAGGCTCGAGACGATGCATGCGGGGAGACGATATGACGGACGTACGATGCAGACACAATCGACCCCGTCGAACCAGCTCTCTTTGCCCTTCGTCACCTCCGTCTTGATCAGATCATCGAGACCCTCGCTGCCGTTCTCCTCCATTCCCTCGAAGCAGAAACGCAGGTTCACCGGGAGCTCGAGCCCGAGCGTCTTGTGCGCCTCAAGCACGTTGAGCCAGCCGAGAATAGGTCCCTTGTCGTCCGTCGACCCGCGTCCGATAAGCTTGCCCGTCTTCTCGTCCACGACGAGTGTGAACGGCTCGGTGTCCCAGCCATCGCTCTTCTGCGCCTGGTGCCCAGATGATCCAGCGGTCAATGGCAGACGAGTTGCACTGACTCAGATCTACGCACCGGCTGGACATCATAGTGGCCGTAGATGAGGACAGTCTTCTTCTTGGGATCGTCCCCGATCCTGCCGAGGATCGCGGGTGGCAGAGGCAGTTCCTGGTCGTCCATGACGTGCTTGCCAAGATCGACGAGCTTGGTCGTCACCCCGAGGCTCTGCAGCTGCCCGTCCAGCCACGCTGACATCCTGAAAACTTCGGGTCTGTACTTGCCATCGCCGCTCACACTATTTGCGTATGAGCACACGCCGGTCGCACATGGACGACTCATGCGACTTGCCTGGGGATCGCGACAGCCTCGCCCAGCCTTTTGATGAACCTGTCGGCATTGTCGTCGACGAACTTGAGAAACTGGCTGGGAGTCGCCATTGGGATCGCTCGGGATGAGGCAGAGGTCTCTGGTCAACGTTCCCATCATCGACTTCGAGGCATGCATATGTACTCGACAATCTAATCTCAAAGAAGATAAGATAAGATCCAAAGCCCTTCGTACAGACGTTAACCATCGAGTCGATTGTGGATGCAGCCTGTGACAGTGCAACAAGAACTTACTTTCCCTCGAGCTCCGAATCATCCCTGCCGTCGCACCAACCCCTGTCTCGCATAGGCCCACTGGCAGAACTCACAGGTCTATTGAAGGGAGGAAGGACGATCATCTCAATGCACTGAAATTTACCCGGACTCGGAGGCCGCAATCAACGATTTTGCCTTACAATTCACACGGACGTTACAATCAAAGGTCCCTGGACATCTGCCGCCGTAGAAGAGCGGAGAAGTTCCTCAGCCTCCGCTGGTAACCCGGTGTACTTGAAGTACTCCTCCAACTCCTTAGCCTTGGGTTCCAGGCGCTCCCGCCGATTCTGCCAGCTTTCGAAACTTAACAGAAACATAATGGCCCTCCCAGCTGCACTGGCGTCAGGGCAACCGTTCATCTTTGCGACTTCAATCAGGGCCTTTTCTTCGGGAGGGTTTGCCGGATCAGAAACATAGACTCCAAACAAGTCGCCTGCGCAGGGCAAAGATAATCAGAAATATTGTTGGTCGCTGCAGATGCATTGGAGCGTACCAGTAAAGCATAAATCCAGGTCGACGATCACGTTCTCCAGCTCAGTGCAGTCCATATCGGAGTTGGGCACGTTCTTTAAGTCGCTTTGACTGAGCCTGCAGACCTCCCGATGTTTCTTCGACAGCCCGAAGTCGATGATCCAGATTTGTCCTCGATGATCGCAAAGAACGTGCCGCTCTGCGATATGGTTGTGGACAACCTTGCATCGGTGAATCATGGCAAAAGCCTGATAAATCTGATATCTAGTTCGGGTTTAGCACAGTCCAACGCCGAACATCGCTCAACTCACCTGAGTGCCTCGCTCAACTCCATGAACTGATGGCCAGTCCCGCTCAGTGGCTTCCCGCAGTACTTCAGAAGCGCAATTCCGATAGGGGAATCCTCGATGGTTCCGGTGTAGAAGCCAAAGAATTCAGGAACGACCTTGTTTTGAAGTTCCATGAGAGATGTCGTGTAAAATGTGGCCTCCTTGGAGAGCCGTTTGAAGTTGAGTTGGCCACAAGCAACCTTGCAGACCACAAGGGTCTCTATCACGGTACCCTCGATCTCACGTATCAGTCCGGCCAAGAAAACCTTCGTTGAACGGCAGTTGGAGGTGCGTCCGTCCTTTCGAATGCGGTCCGCTTCCTCATCCCCTCCCTCGCCCTCCTTGTCATCCTTGGCGTTCAAGCATTGCAGAATCCGCACTGTGTACGTATTATCGTCGCCGCTATTTGATCTGGGATCGGGTTTTGGGAAAGCGGGACTGCCCGACACCGCCAAAAACAGTCGGATAGTCGGTACAGGACCATCGCCGGATGCTAGCTGCGCATCAACATGGTGACGGGGAAAGAGAAGGGCGGCCATGAGAGAATAGGTGGTGTTAATTAGAAACAAGCTTTGGAAGATGATTCGCGGCTCGATGTGCGTAGGTGTGTTACGGCGCAGTGGGTTGTGCTCAGCGGGCCTTTTAAGTGCTTCAGCTGCAATTCCGAACATTCCATGGCTTCTGATATACCTTGATATGCAACTCACAAGTCTAACACTTCCGCCTTGTGTAAATTAGTACTGGGTGAGTAATAATGACATGAACTACTGAGCTCCTGCAGCATCATTCCGGCGCGGCCGCGCAGGAGGGCCGATACGCGAGATGGTCACGGCCCGGAACGCCGACGCTCAGGCTTACTGTACTAAATCACTCAATTCGATATGTCACAGTCACATGGCCACCGAGATATCGAATTTTACCCCCCTGTCACGGGTCACCGGCCTGATTTTCCAGCGCTAAAACACGTTCCGGGCGGCGGCGCGCTGTCGCGCGCCCCATATATAGTAATTATGGGCGTTACAAACGGGCGCCTCGAATTTTCGAAATGGTTTGAGGCTG
>ML211078.1:0-75013 GCA_004369055.1 Polyporus arcularius HHB13444 | reverse complement strand
TCACGGTCCGTTTCGACACCGGAGTCTGATGCTTTGTGCCGAGGAGGGACACGACGACGAATCTGAGCGTGGACCGTCAGCGTTCTGTGGGCAACACGACCAGAGCAAGCAACCGCCGCCGGACGAGCTCTGCCCGCCCCAGGCCAGACTCATATAGGAAGGAGATGCAGAAGGAGAGGGAGAAACACAGACAGAGAGAGAGAGAAGAAACGTACGGGTCGCTCGAGCCATTCCTATCCTTCGCCAGCAAATTCGTACAGCTCAGCACCTGCACCCTCAGCATAACAATCGGCTGCTCCCCAGGCAAAGGCGCAAACGCGCCGCCGTTGCCGCGTCCGCCCGAGACACGGGCAGGGAGCCGCTTCAGAGCGCGGCCGATCTTCAGGGCCTTCTGCTTCGGAGCGGGGGCCATGTCGTCCGCGTGCTAGCTGTCGAGTGAAGTGCGTGTGGTGTGTCCGTGTCGCTGCGTGCGTTCGTGCGCAGAGGGGGTGGTATAGGATGTGTGGGCGTCCGAGAGCGTATCGCGTGCGTGATATCCGGGGACCGTGCCAGCGAGCAAGCCGCTTTTCCGAGGTATCTTGTCGTAGTCGAGCAGAACGCGTGCAAGTCGGCGAGAGCCAAAAGAAAGACAGGCAATGCGGGAAGTCGAGGGCGAAGGTGGTGACGAGAGAGGGAAGGCGGTGGAGAGGCGGAGAGCGGCCGCGAAATGAGATGAGCGCCCGCGGAGACCATGCGCTTTGATCTCCACCTCCTCCAATTCGTATTGACCCCCTTCCTATCCTCTTATCCCGGGCCCATTTCACACCGCCTACCCGGCGTGCTGTTGTCTCCGGCTCTTCGAGCTCGCTGTGCGCGACGACGACCCGCACGAGACAAGTCGCGACTGATGACGCTGGCTGTGCAGCGCCCCCTAACCACTAAATTACCCGGCGGAGTCCGCCCACGCCTCAGCCTATCCGACATTGACCGGTGACCCTTCCGTCTCCGAGTCACGAACTTGCAGAAGCCGAAGTAAAGTATGCACTTAGACTGCAGTCCACGTACAATTGACGTGCAAGAGGCACATTCCAATTGTAACATTCGAGGCGAGTCACCTACCCAACCGGCATGTCAATAATCTCACATGCATGTCCCACAGGTTTCGCTCTCGCACCTGCTCCATCTGCAGCCGGAGACCGATGCTGCCACCCGCGCAGGTTGCATATACATATACATATACAGATCCTTCCTACTCGACGATAAACCACAGGCCGTCTTCCAGCTAGAGCATGACACAGAACGAAGCCGTACAATGCGGACCAGCGACGCGTCCGGGATCGCCGCAACCGCAACCAACTTCGGCCACCCAGTTGTCGAACCCCAGGTAACGCGGGGCGAAACCAACTCGAACGTCCCGCGACACCGTCACGGTCGGGGCTCCAGTATGTACAGTACTCAGCTGCTTCGTGTATGTCGTCCACGCCCGAACTGAGTAAGGCGTAGCATGCAATGCGTGCACACTATCCCGCCTTTGACCGGCTAACTCTTGTCTCTTGACCGTCCAAGTACTTACTACTTATCAGTCTACTCAAGGATCACCCCGAGTCCCCCCGCAGTTCCGCAGACTCGCACGCACGCACACCAATCCATATCCCCGCCGCCTCTGCGGCACCGTGCCCACCGCTTCCCTCACCAAACGAGTCGCCCATCGGGACACGGTGCACGGACGACGAGCCGCTGATGCGCACGCGGTACAATAAGTAAGTACCGTGATGCACCCGGCGAGTAAGTACAGAGTACTGAGTCTTCACCCCCAGCATCGCAAGCTACGGCCTACAGCGCTCGCCCCGCACCCCGCCGTGCATGGTGCCGCTAGCGTCGAACCTACGCCCCGCATCTCTCAGACCTCAACGGGATCGGCGTGCTGCCCCCGCAGCGACGCCCGCTCTGCATACCGCCGTCCGCCGTGCAGACTCGACACGGTCGGGCCCACTCCTCGCACAACCCGCGCCAGCAGATCGGCCAGTAGCTACCACCTCTTCAGCGCACCACCCGCACAACAACCTCATTCATGTCCTAGTACGAGTATACCACTCACCCCACCTCCGACGTCCACACGAGTCGCAACCCGCGCACAGTGCTCAGTGCACAGCGCTCACCCCCATGTCGCCGTCGCCGTCACCGTCGACGCTGAAGCTTTAAGCTTGAAGCTCCGTCCTCGGACTTGCAAGCAACGCTATCACAAACATCAACACCTGCACGGCGGACTGGCGACTCGCGAACACCCCCAGTATACTTCCAGATCCGCCCGTCCGCCCGAACCGTACTCATACGTCCAGCCGAACCCCAATGCCAAACCTCGACCTGCCCACGATTCGAGCTCCGCGCCGCACCACCATCCCGACTTGAGCAACCCCAGCCCGCAAACACTCATCGAAGCATCGCGACCTCAGGCCTCAAGCTCCGCGCTATGACCAGCTCCGCGGTCGACGCCGTCCCATGTGTGCGCCGACGCTGCGGGCCTCCTTCCGACGCACGACGAAAGCGTCGACCGTCGACGTACCACCAAACGCATCGACAACGGACTCCAATCAAACTGTCGAACACATGCACGAGCTCGACACCGACGCCGGTCGTCTTCGCGGACACACAGCCTGCACGCGCATCAGCCCAAAGAGAAAGGGAACGCACGAAGCAGATGGTATTAAACTGAGCAACGGGGGGTATGTCCTCGAGCGCACAAGAGCATACGCAAGAAGAGAAAGTCGGAAATGTAATAGGTAGTCCGTGCGCTACAGTTAGTGTAGGAGAGATGCTAGTTCGAATCGTGCTACGTGCTAAAGAATGTCCCGTGAATGATCACCCTCGACTCCATTAACTTCTTCCGCCGACGCTCATCAAGATCGTGAATCGACGACGAAGGACATTAAGCGAGGAAGGCGACTGCGCCGAGGACACCCGCGAAGGTGGCAACGACGGAGATGCGCACCGCGGCGGCACCGTTGCTGCCAGACGCGGCCCCCGTCGACGAAGCACCAGCAGACGCACCCGAGCGGGATGCGGTACCGGCCGCGCCCGAGCCAGACGCCTTGCCGGTCGCAGATGCACCACCCGCGGTGCCCGTGGGGGCGCTGGTGGGAGCAACGAGATCGGTGAAGAGAGCGGTGGAGGCGTACTGGACGCAGTTCGAGGACGAAGGAACCTTGGGCTGGTAGGGCAGGGTGGAGATGACACCGAGGGACTCAGGGGGCTGAGAGTAGGTCTGGACGGCGCCGGAGGCATCGGTGTAGATGCCAGGGGGGTCCTGGTTGTCGGAATCGCAGACCTCGAACGTGCCGTTCTTGGCGGCGCTAGGGCAGTTGTACGAGACACCGATACGGTCGTAGATGTGCTGGCAGAGGGCAGCAGCGTTGGGGCCAGAGGGGTCGCAAACCTTGAAGCAGAACGAGTTGCTGCCCATGAAGCTGTGGGCGAGGCGGGGGAATGAGGGCACGAGACGGGGACGAGTAGGAGACGACTCACTTGTGCCACTCGATGACCTGCTGGAAGGTGTCGTTCTTGCCGCCATTGCTGGGGAAGCCGTTTGAGAACACGAGACCGCCGAGGGGGTTGCCACGCTGTGACGTGTCAGGAACGAGGGAGATGCGGGAAGACAAGGAGACTCACGAAGTCGGCACCGTGGGGGTCAAGCTCTCCTCCACCGTCGTCGGACTGGAGGTTGATCTTGGTCTGGTCGATGAAACCGACGATCTGGAGGTAGCCGGGGGCCCTGGTGAACTGGACACCGGTGATGGCACCGCCGGGAATCAGGCGGGTGCCGCGGCCCTTCTTGGTGCACCAAGCGACCTCCTCGCCCTCGGTGTCACCGATGGTGGAGTCGGGCTTGGGGGGCGCCCAGAGACACCAGTCGTCGAGGTGGTTGACGGTGGCCGTCTGGCACATGGAGTCGGGGCCCTCGGTCGTCGAGTTGCACCTGTTGTAACCCTGCTGGGTACCACGGACGAGGTTGTCGGTGTCGGCTTGGTAGGGCTGGGAAGGAGTGTGAGCTGCGTGTGCGCGACGGGGCAGGAAAAGAACATACAAGGTCGTTCCAGTCGAAGTGCTTGGACGCGAGGGGGATGAGGGCGGAGGAGGAGGGGTCCTGGGCGAGGACGCCCGAGGAGGCAGCCGCGATGGCAAGGAGTGAAAGAGCGACGGTGGACATGATCTGTATCGAGCAAAGGGCGGTCGAGGGAGAGGACCGCGAACGGCGAAGAGGAAGGGCGGGACGAGGAGAGAAAGGAGGCGTTGCCAGCCAGCCATCCTCCGCCACCCCTATATACCCCCTTTCGCACTCCGCAAATAGCCGGCCGCCTCGCAACCGGCGCTCGCCTATAAATGGACGCGCACGGACCACCCAGCCGCCCAGCCGTCGCCGAGACTCAACTTCATTTCTTTGCTCGACAAGTCTGCGAATACACAGGTCACCGCCGACGCTTGCCCAGCAGACTCGGCGGCGCACACAGCTCGCCCCGCTCCAAGACGGTGTGCTCCTGCGTGTCCCACTCGACGCCCAAGTCCTCCGCTAGCTCCGTCGCCTGCTGTGGCGTCAGCGCATCCGTCGCCAATCCCCAGAACCTAGCAGCCGCATCAGCACACTGTCCACTTCACCCGGAGCCCGACGTACGTGTTAAAGATCTTCCGCCGTCGCGTCCACTCTCCCCGCCATCGCACCCACTCCGCGTCCAGCTGCGCACTCTCCTCCGCAGAGATCAGCGGCGTCCCCGCTCGCAGCGGCTCCAGGTGCGCTCGTGCTTTCTTGATCTGCGTGCACGTCGAGTGCGGACAACGGCAGACGGTAAGCCTGTGATCGACAAGGGCTAGGCACGTCGCGTGCGGATGCATGTATGTACGCGGTTCGTACGCGGCGTGCCTACGGCCAGGGACATATATGTGAAGGAACGCACCGCGTTGGCGACCTTCTCAATCGCTGCCGTGAGCTCCTCCTCCGTCGGCGTGCTCTTCAGTTTAGCCACCTCTGCAAGGTCGACAACGCCCTCAGCGTCGCCGCCCTACTAGCCTCATGTATGCACTCACCTCCCGCAAGCGACCTGGCTTCTGCGGTGAGCGTCTTGTTCTCCTCGTCGGCTTTCTTGTGCTCCGCCTCGAGCCCTGCGAGCTTCTCTGCGGGCATGTCCTCGAGGTTCGCCTGATTCGCCACGAAGAACGTTGTCTTTCCTGCAAGCATGCGTCAATCGCACGTCAAATTCAAGTACTTAGCCAGACACGGGCAGGCGAACGTCGGGGTGCCGTCGCCGACACCCCATCGCACCAGCGCCGGGCAAAGGTGACTGTATGCGCCGGCATGTCTTCGAGGTCCCCTTCGCTGCATCCCAGAAGCACAGTCGCATCCTTGCGACTCGTTCGCATACCAACCCGACACCGTCCGGCGGACGCCCGGGTGCCGTCGCCGTCGCCCATACCACAACGCCCGAACGACAGCCAAAGGTGACTATATGCGCACCACACGTCTTCTGCACGAGCTCCCCGCGCTCCGCAAGCCCAACAAGAATCTTCTGCGCCGCCGTCTTCGGCACCGCGCCCTTGAGGTTCGCAGACACGTCCACCGCGCCGAACGGGCGGTTCATCTGTGCGCAGTCAGTCCCAAGCCCGCACTACGTCCGCTTCAAACACTCACGCGCTTCATATACTCGAGCACCTTCTCCTCCGCTACACGAGTCGCCGGCATCGAGCGAGCATGAGTATATGCGCCCGAGGACTCGAGACTCAGAGGGAGTCGTGACGCACCGTCCTTGCCCTTGAGCACCGCAACCTTCGCTTCTACCGCCTTCGCCTTCGTAGCCATCGTGTGAGCAGTAGAAGACAGAGCGAGTTCTCTGAAACAGAGCAGATGGGGAGATGGAGCAGAGACAAGGAGACGGGGTCCTTCTCGGGGTCGCGTCGTGCGCGTCTTATTGGACGCGTCCCGTCACGTGTGCGTACCGCGCGGGCGCTTCGTACTTGTAGTTATGAGACTTGTGCTCGCGGACCGCAGCTCTTCGTGTGTCTTCGTTCCCCCCCGGTCGACGAAGAGTGGACGCAAGTACCTCGGAGAAGCCACTTAGTGAGTATCGTTCCTGTTTATTTTTATGCGCGTGACTGACTTCCATTCAGATCATCGAGTCGCCTTCGACGCGGGGGAGCATGCTCAGGCCGTGGTGCACGTTCACGTCCGCATGCGCTTCGACGCGGGGACGGGGGCATGATACGAACCTCCTGACTGTTCTCCCTCCTTCCCCATACTGATCATGTCGCGAAGATCGCCTGCCACCTCCAGCGGTCCTCCGCAAAGTCCCCAAGTGCGCCGGCCGCTTGCGCCCTGACCCTCGGACTAGTAAGTACAGCGCACTCCGTCGCACTCAGTCGCAAGTACCTCCCGATCGACGACTTCAAACTTGCCGCTGCGGCGCGTCTCCTGGCGGCAGACCGTTCCCCAAGTTGTAGGCGGAGGTCTTCCAAGTTGTCCGCTCGGGCGCACAGGGCACCGTCGCGCTCGCCCTGTAAACCCCAACGACCGGTTCCAAACCTAGAAGATGACCTAAAGAAGTTGTTCACCCCGCAGCAGCTCGCGTTCGCGTTCCATGAGCAGGCGATCTTGAAGAAGCTCGAGGGCTGCCCAAGGCTCCGACTGGAAGACGCTCGCTCAGCAGCGCGAGCACTCGGCTCCGCTTGGCCTACGTCCGGACTGGCTCCAGTCAGCACCATTAGATCTGTGTCCTTCTCCGCTTTGCTGATCGCCGCGCTCAATGCTACGACGACAGCTTGGCGTCGTTCGGCACTCCGTATGGTCCAGGTGGGGCCCCATACTCTTGGTGCACCTATGTCTAATCCAGCCTCCCCACCGAGGTTCCTACGAGCGTGCTGCTAGGAAGATAACGATCACTCCCACAGCGCCGTCGCTCAAGATCTGCGAGGTCTGTCGGCTATGCTCACAACTCCTGCTTCTTCGCTCCTCTAGCCTTCAAGTCCCTCGCGCGCACCATGTCTCGCCTTCCTTGTCCCCGCTCCTGCCCGGCCGTACTCTGGCGCTCCTACCCTCTGCGTAGCTGCGGCATCGGGACCGTCCTCGTCTCGCCCAATCTTGACGAAAAATACACTGTCGACCATACCTCCGCGGACAGCGAGCCGGCGTTCTTGTAGGTCGACCTGGCACGATAGCGACTCTCCCACCCCGCGTTATGACTTCCGCGTCACCCACTCTACATGATGCACCCTGGACCTGCGGGACAGACGAAGGGCCATGTCACTTTTCGGCACACCCTCGTGGCCTGCCGAAATGCAGCGAGAGCTGTGGTCGACAACCGAGGGTACATATATATGTCATGAACGGCGGAAGTAGCAAGTCCGACATGAGCCTAGCACCAAGGAGTAACCGGAGTCCATGCAAGCGAAGGTACGAGACACCAACGTGTTAGCAAAGCACAGAACGCTGACGACTTAGCAGGACCGAAAGCGACCGGAGTTCCACGTCCAAGAGAACTCCTTCAGCTCCGCCATCGTCACCCACGACCTAATTCCTCTCACAGCACGCCGCGACGCCCTCACAGCAGCACTCCGCCCCCGCACACGGATCGCACCTCCACAGCGTCGTCACCACCATACACACCCCCATCGGCACCAGCGGCGCACCCAGCCCCCATGCTCCCACAGCCAGCGCGTGCCGCCACCCGAACTCGAACCCCTCCCCCTCTCCCTCTCCCGCCGCGTGCCGCAGCCCCGGCACAACCGCCATCCCCACCGCCATCGCAAACACCCCCGCCAGCGCCGCAACTCCCAGCGCACCCCACAGCTCCTCCGGCTCATCCGTCCGCGGCTCGAACTCTACCCGACCTCCGGCACTAGTACTGGTCCTGATACTGGTCCCCGAGTCCGCAGCCGCCCGCTCCCTCACAGTCATCCGCGCCCTCCGCACCGCAAGCCCCACGAACGCCCCCACCCCAACCACACACCCCAGCACCCCCGCGCCCACCGCACACGCCCCCGCCTCCGCACTCCCGCCCCGCGCCAGCATCGCCGCGTACGGCTCGCGCGCCCCCATCCCCAGGAACGCGAGGTTCCCCACGACCGCGAAGAGCGTGCCCGTGCCGAGCGTCACGGCCGAGCTGAGGATGACGAGTAGCAGGCACATGCGCAGGTACCACAGCGTGCTCGCGAGTGCGCGGTACCACGAGAACGAGACGTGCGCGGCGGGGACCTCCACTTGGAATTGGAAGCTCTCGAGGTCGGCGGGTCGCGGCTTTGGGGCGTCGTCGTCCCCAGCGAGGGTCCCGTCTTCGGACACGGCGTCATACGCGTCGGCGGCGGTGGTGGGGAGGAGGGCGTACCGGCCCGCGGAGACGTCGTGCGGGTACACGGGGAGCGGCGCGGCGTGGCGAGCGTCCGACGCTAGGACCGGCATGGGTAGCAGGGTCTCCCGCGACTTGGAGGCAGACGGCTTGAGGTAAGACATCGTCGTACTGGTAACTGATGTTTGAAAAACGAAGATCGAAGTGGGAGCGGGGTGCGGGGTGCGGACTCCGCACGAGCGGACGTTTCCTTTATACATGTGCATCCAACTTCGCGCATAGCCCCGGCAAGACGAACCTTGACAGCCTAGGACAAAAAGGCATGAGCGCGCAAACTAGCAGAAGACCATAGCGGTACCGGGTATTGCGATGCAGGACAAGGACAATGCAACTCGAGCTTCGAGAAGTCGCAGTCGCTAGGGAAGTCCACCACGAGGCGATGCGGTCGCGGCGTCAGCTCAGTTGTCTCCTACGACTATACGACTATGACCGAACGAGACCCGGGTTCAGCGTGCGGGCCTCCGCCAATGAGAGGATACTGCGGGGCCCATACTAATTGTTATTGAGAAGGCCAGGACCCAGCGCAGACTCGGACGAACCAAGCATTCTGACGGTCCCGGGTCTTTTTTTTTTTTTTTTTTTTTGGATCACAGGTATATTTCGGTAGCTAAATACAGGGTATAACCTATGTACTAGCTAACACAAGTACAAGCAGTGCTTTAACAGCCGTCTGCAAAGAATACGGGGTTTTTGAATGGTCCCCGCGAACATATGTGCGAAATGCGAGCCTAAGCAGGCTGAAACGTGCGAATGGAGTGCGTACGAGAGCTCCTAGTCATAACACGGCGCATCCTCAAACGAGAATGCGGTCGGGTTATCTAGGAGGAAGTGGTGAATGTCGTAGAATGGGTCAAGGGATTGGAGGAGGTCGTCGATGGAAGAGTAGCGGTATCGTCGCGTGTAGTAGTCGCAACGGAACAGGATGTGCTCGCGCGTGTGGTACGCCCAGTCGCCCGAGTGCAGGACGCACATGGTGGGTTCGCCGTGTCGGTATCTGAACCTGTCGCGGTATTGGCCGGTGGGGGCGTGGCCGGTGATGCATCGGATGAAACGCGCGACAAGCGTTGGTCGCCCGCCGAGACGTTTGAGAGGGAAGGAGCCAGTGTGCTGCAGGCGGCGGAAGGAGGGGTGGCGGAGATGCTGGCGTCCCCAGTACGCCCTGGGGTTCGCGTCTGCCTCCTGTCGCCACAGTTCCGTAGCATAGTCGGTGATTGAGTACTTGACGAACGCGTGTGACGTGGGGAAGGTGCGGCCGTAACGAGGTAGGTCGCGCCAGCTCGTGTAGCGAGCGGTGTGCTTGACGTCCGCATCGACGGCATCGTTTTCTTCAATCCCGGAGTGGGACGGGCAGTAGTGCAAGTGGAGGTGGTTGTCGGGGTGACGTTCGAACCAGTCGCGTAGAATCCGGCAGGAGTTGACGTTGGCCATGCGTCCGCCGGAGACGTCCGTGAGGTTGGAGAGTGCGTTCTCGCTGTCCGAAAAGATATGTATGTTCTTGAATGACTTGAGGTACCCGAAGGCTATGGCCATGGATAGAGCGATCAGTTCGCAGTCGAATGAGAACGCGTACCCGGTATATATGGACCGAGCGCGGAGTAGTCGGCCGCCGTGGTATGCGCGGTATCCAGCCGCCGAGCCCAGGTTCATCCCGTCGGGTGCGGTGACGAACGAGCTCCCGTCTGTGAAGATGACAAGGGCGGTGGGGTCTTGGTGCGCGTTGGCGATACTGGGGCGTAATTCCGAGGTGATCCACGCCTCAAGAGCGTCTTGATCTTTCTTGGGCGGATGCGAGAGGTGTGAGGTGATGCGGTCAGCGAAGAGGTCGCGTACTCGCAGACCGGGTTGGCACTCCTCATCCAGGGGGTTGAACTTCTCCGTGATGAGAGGGCGAGCGCGTGGGAACGCATGGGCGAGAGGGATGTTAGTTGGAGGTTTGCGTGGGAAGCTGAGGATGGGGAAGCGGACACGAGGAGCGTGCGGAGACCGACGGAATATGGTGGGGAACAGGGCGCGGACGGGTCGACTGATTGGCATAGTGCATTGCTAGTATACTCGTACAACGCCTACTACCTACGACCCTACGGTGAGTGTGTGCCACGCCACCGACTTTCGCGTCCAGCTGTCATCCCGACTCGCAGCAGTGCGAGTAGGCCAAGACAATCTCACCGCATCGCAGGAGAGACGGACGAAGGAGGCAAGAGGAGAGGCGGGAGGCAGAGCGGCGTGCGAGCAACGCCGCCATGAGGCTACCGTGGCGGTGGCGAGAACTTGTCTCCGCAAAGGCAAGTGTCGTCGTTCTGTACTCGTATGACCAGCCTCTGCATGTGTACGTTATCAGATCATTTCACGGCTGGCTCTTATCAGGATGATAGAGCGTATACTGTCTCGCCCCTCTTTCCGAGTCCGACAATACTTGTTGCAACCGGACAACTCGAGCTCACACTAACCCGGCCCGATAGCCCAGTAAGTAAATGCACTCGGATTCGAACTCGCATGCGCGCTGCTGTGCCTCGGCATGATGCTTGCAAGAGCTGAGACGGTACGTGTACAACGAGTCTTGTGCATGCGACGCGGTAACACCATGACGGTCAGTAAATGCACTGAGTATGTTTCTGTTACAAGCTGTAGTATTCTTCGCTGACGTCGTAAGTATGATCATACAGGGCATGACTGGGTCCGTCGAGATCAGCATCGACAAACCATGCAAGAAAACGGAGCACTAAACACGTTCGATGGACACTTCTCCCACAAGCCCTATCTGCGGCAGCACCCCTCACAGAAGCACTCCGCCCCCGCACACGGATCGCACGTCCACAGCGTCGACGCAAACATACACACCCCCATCGGCGCGAGCGGCGCACCCAGTCCCCAAAAACCCACCGCCACCGCCTGTCGCACCCCGAAGCTCTCCACCGCCAGTCCAGGGACGACAGCGACCCCCACAGCGAGCGCGAGCACGCCCCCGAGGGCCGCCACGGGCAGCGCCCACTGCAGCTCCGAATCCAGCTCGGGCTCGTCGTCGTATGACCTCGCAGGGGAACTCAGGACGAGGTGCGCGAACCCCAGCAGCCCGATAGCGCACCCGAGCACGCCCGCGCCCACCGCGCACGCTTGCCACTCGCGCCACCCCGCGTTGATCATGGAAGTGTACGGTTCGCACCACGCGAGCCCGGCGAGGTTCCCGATGAGGACGAGGACTTCGCCCGCGACGAGCGTGGCTGCGGTGCAGAGGATGAAGAGCACGAGGAGCATGCGGGTGTGCCAGACCGCGCTGCTGATGGCGCGGGACCACGAGCGCGACGGGGGTGTGGCGGGGACTTCGACTTGCAGGCTCTCGAGGTCTACGGCGTGAGCGTCTCTGGAAATAGGCTGGGGCTGGGGCTTGGACGGGTCTTCGTCTTCTGCGAGGGTCGCGGTATCCGAGTTGGAGTCAGAGTCGCTGGTAGGGAGGACAGTGTACTGTCCGCCTGCGTCCTGGAAGGAGACCGGGAGGATCGCAAGGCGAGGCTGCGGCGGCTGCCAAGACATAGGGCTGAGGAAGGGCTTCTTGCGACGGAGATAGAGATATATGTAAGGAATATGGGAGGCAGAACGCTCGTTCGGATACGTCTGTCGACTGGTGGTAGAGTGCGAACGGCCAAAAGGTCGGAGTAGATGCGGAACGAGGTAGGTTCCACGACGAGCGGATGTGACCCTTATATGCAGTCGAGTACACTGGCACGAGCTGCAGCCTAGGCCCAGGACAAAAGGACACGGGCGCTGAGCGCTCAGTCTATAGTTGCTGGCGGTATTCCGATGCAGGACCAGGAGAGGCGGGCGGGGTTGTGGTCACCAGGGAGAACAAGCGATACAACGCGATGCAGTCGGACCGTTTGTTTCTAGTTGTCTTGCGACGATCGAACAGTACTTGATTACTGGTCTGCGACTGGAGTTTGTGCGACCGCGAAGATACGTCTGAAGGGCAGGCCGCACAGTACGATGGTGTCGATACGCTTGTGAGAGACCCAGCATACTTATGTCAGCTCATGAACCAACAGCTGATACTGAGCAACACATGCCTACCTGTAGGATTTAGTCCGTCGCGACGAGCGAACGCCACGTCGCCCTCGAAGCCCGAGCGTCCCGGGAAGTTCATCCCGTGCGTCGGTGAGGGTCGCACCAGCAAGATGTCATTGTTCGCAAGTCGTGAGTACGTTCCGGCAGAGAAGACAAAGCAGACTGGGACAAGAGCAGGATGGAAGAGGCAGAACAGCGTGCGAGCAACGCCGCCACGAGGCTACCGTGGCGGTGGCGAGAAGCACGGCCCGGAAAGGCAAGTCAAGTCGTTCCACGGTCCTCGTACTTATCTACCTCTGATCAGCTTGGCTGCGTACTTTCCGGCATTAGAGCACAGCCTCTTGGGAGGCTCAGCTATTCTCTCGGAAAGTGAGCGAGGACTACAGTCGCTCGCAATGTTTGAGACCGTGGTTCTATTCAGACAACGAGAGCTAGATGAATGTCAAAGATGTCATCTCAAATGGTGAGTTATATCGTATAAACGTATCTTGCTCATTCGGTGATGAACTTAAGATTCTGTCGTGGCAGTGGCGAGAAGCAGCGCCCGGTCGTTTCCCTTCATACCTCCCAGACAACTGACCGGCCGGTCGCGGCAAAGGTCTACACACCATGCTTATCAAATAGCACCAACGGATTCCGGTACTTGCTCATCATTCGAAACCGAATCGAGGTGCGGCAGATGACACTAGGTTGAAGGCGGACCGCGTACAAAGTTGATCTCGTAAGAAACCGGGCCTACTACCATCCTCCGCATGTTCCTCTACATCAAGCCGCCCCCAGGCTCTCCACATCTGACCTGCCTCCGCACAAACGCCACACACCAACACCCACGCATCCCAGCAGCAGCAGTTCCGGAACGACCGCCAGTACCTCCGCCAACATTGTCACCGTGGCGATCGCAGAGCCATCCATACCCGGCTCCCGCAGAAGCAGCATGCCTACGGGGAGTGCGAACGCTCCCGCAATCGGCACAAACCATCCTCCTCCGGCCCAGATATAGTGCAACTCGAATGCATGCGTGAACACTGCGGGGTCCTCGGGCCAGTCGAACCCGCCTCGGGTGCACCGAGTCAGCGTCCAGTGTACGCAGAGCACGAGCCCGAGCGCGGCACCGAGAGTCACGGCGCCCACGAGAGCAGCTTCGAAGAGAGCGTCATCCGAGGTGGAGAAGTCGGGGAAGAGCGAAGCGGCTGCGGCGATGAAGCCCCACGCGATGCAGCTGCATGCGAAGGTGAGGAACGTCGTGCATAGGATGATGAACATCCAGCAGACGGCTGCCTTCCCGACGCGGACGTAGAGTGAGAGGGAACGCGGTGGCGGAGAGGTGGCGGTCGCAGACGAAGGGCGTACAACGTCATCTCTATCGGCCGCGGGTAAACCGTTAACGGCGTGAGGGGCGTGGCTATTGAAATCGGGGAGAGGTGGATAGGACTGGCAGCCAGGACCGACGACAGATATGTAGCCACCACCATTGGGACGGCGGGACGGCGACATCGTGATAGGAACGCTGTGGCGGGAGAGATCGGAAGTGTTGCAAGTGTCGAGCCCGAGGATCGAGAGACATGGACGAGGGCTTATATAGTCCGACCACCGCCATAGCGCCTGTGAGGCGAGGGAGGAGATACGTATGCAGCGAGAATTTGGGGCGAGGATCGGAGCGTGGTAGAAATGCCTGCAACATCCTTCGCAACCAATCGCAACTGGAACAAAAGGCGGGTGAGCGCATAGAACAGTAACAATGGTACTCACAAGAGCAGCACGGTTCTGGTACGGCGTCGTCGTCGGCGACTCGCACTCATCCTGCCAGTCAACCTGTCGTCGGGACTTATTCTGTTCGGCCTAGCGTGTTCGCATGCTAAGGCATGAAGGTCGCATAGCCAGTGCACTGCACGCAGATCTGAAGTTGAACTTGCGCAGCCTGCTCGAACATCCGGGCGGCCACTGCCATTAGAAGCTCGCTCGCATTGAGAGCTGAAAACTCCCGGATCTCGAGCTGTCCTCGCATGCGTGATCACGAACTTCTCGAGCATAAGTGCGCATTCGAGACGGACAGAGCAGTGCGGGAAGCAGTACGACCGAAGACAGTGGCGGAAGAGGACAAGGACCGTGCCAGCTTACGCCGCCACGAGGCTATCGTGGCGGTGGCGAGAAGAGCGCCCGATGAGGCAAGTCTTGTCGTTCACAGTTCGAATTTCCGATACCAGGTTCAGGTGTCGACAACTATGTTCTATCTGACGTACGCCCTGAGCTCTCGCTTTTAGCACCTTTTGGAGGATACTTGTTCTGTCCGAGGCATCGAAGTTCCTCGTCCTCAGCTCGTCGTCTGCACTGCACTGACACGCTCGCACAATCTTTGCAACGCCACACTCAGTGTATCGAAGTAAGTACCTCTAACGGTGGTACAAGTGAAAGACTGCAATCGAAACAAACGCACAAATAAGGATCTACTAGCAATCTGCGGCGTCGTACAAGTAGCCCAACAAGAGCATAACCGGCCCACCCAACAGCGCGAGCCCCAACGCCCCAGCTTCTAACGCACGCAGCGCGCTGAACCCGTGCAAGTCCACCCGGTGCGTACTCAGCAGGATCGCAACACCCAGTGCGGGGACCAGGCTCCCCACATATACCGCGACAACGAGAGATCCCAGCGCCGCCTTCCGCCCGGAGCGGACGAGCGGGCTCGACGGTGCGAACACCCCGACAGCGGCAGCTCCAAAGACGACTAGCCCGGAGACGATGGCCCAGCCGACGACGAGCGCGTTGGCGAGCTGGCTCGAGTTCTCGTCCGTCTTCCCGCCGAGTATCGCGACTCCGATCCCGAAGAACGTGAAACTCGCCACGAGGAGGGCAATGATGATGACGACGAGGCGCGTTATGGGTTCCTCGAGGAACTGTGAGAATCGGCTGGCGTCCCATCGCTGCGTGTACCGAGAGGCGGCGTCGTGTCCGTATGGGTGAGTGGCGCGGGAGTAATAAAGAGGAATGTGCGACTTCGTGGCGGCGGGCATGGTAGTGAGTATCAGGTTCGGGAAGAGGGCAGATTGATATGGGCGTAGATGCGGAACTGTGTCCGTACCCAGAAGAATATATACCCAGGGCATCAGACCCATTTCCTTGCTCCTCCTCGGTGCGGACACGCGGTTTCGCGAGGAGGGACCATCTGGGCAAGTGCGCCACACAGCCCGTCTGGACAGCCTACTAACAAGGACCTGCAGGAGCGACACCGTAGCCTTGTGCCGTCGGGCTGCACACCGAGCGGCGCCACCCGAGGCCGTGTACGCAGCGTCCGCCGCCATGGTCCTCGCGACACTCTGTCCATTGACCCGCCAGGTAAGCTATCAATAGTGGGCGTAACGCAGCCAGTGCACGTCGCTGGACCATGGTATACGGTATCTCAGCCTCTGACGTCGGACCCGGGCTGCAAGATGGATCCGAAGAGGGCCAGGGCGGCTCGCCGCAGGACAGACGATCTTGTGCGCAGCGTGTGGTATGTATGGTGCTAGTGTCAGTTGCCTCCATGGAGCTCCCCGGTCGCCACGGATATGCGTATCGAGTCGGACGAGTTGCGCTCGACTGTGCGAGTGCGAGAAGACGCATCAGTCCAGCCCAGAAGGTCTTGTGTCGTCCCATTGTGTCTTTTTGATCAAATAAGTCGATCAGAACACGATCGGTACTTCATATGCATTGAGACTCACTCAAACGTAGAATAAGATCGTTCCATGTGTGCAGGCGCACCCACAGTTCGACCATACTATTAGAAGCAGAGAATCCGAGCACATGGGCGCGCACGAAGGACTCCGGCCGCGAATCCCCCACCACGCGGCTCAGTACGGCTTCAAAACCTCCGGTAAGCAGTGCGGAGCTACTCAATCCGTAATGTTCGGTATGGCTGTGGTCTAGATGTAGAGCACGGTCAGTCAAAGTAGCTAGAGTACACGATCCTTGAGAGCACAGTACATACCATCATCACCGCAAGTGGGAGGTCCCACATTGATCAGTAACCTGGCCTACGACCTCATCGTCATCTTGCTCTTTAAGTTCTAGCAGAGAGATAGCACTTTGGCAGAGCGTTGGTACGAAACGGCATGGAGTCGAGGACAAGAGCAAAGACATCGTCTGGCGCCCTACGCGCGTGGGCGTGACCGTGGGATCGAGCGCCGTTCCCGACCCTGTTCGCATTGTTCCGTCGGTACCAAAGCAACCACAGCGTACGTCAAAATCGCTGGAAGGCTAACTCGGCGAGCTCGTGAGCGTTTTATCTGGAATTTGCGTGCATACGATACTTACTATTGGTCCAGGTCGTTTCAGCGCGACGCGCCCGAGAAGATCAGGGTTGATCTCACCAGGATCATAGGTTCACTTCTCTCCGTACTTGTGATTCCGTCCGTCTGCGTTGGCTGAAGCTGTATTCTTCAGTCACTTCATAAGCATTGCGGTGCATGAGTCCAGAACGCTGTGCGGCTTGCAAGGCTGCGACTAGGATTACAGCGGTGCCCCAGGCTCTGAGCCGTCGACACCTCTCCAGTCGGAAGGGCGATCAGCTGAGCCCGAATATGGGATTCGGAAAGATCCCGCCCGCTCTGAAAACTCCGACTCTGTGACCGCGGAACAGGCTCTGCGAGGCATGCGCACCGCTGACTCCTCCTCTGAGCGTCAACCCTCTTGGAGACCACGTACGCTCGACCGCCGCATCTCCCCGTCCGACCGTCTCCTTCCGCCTGTTCCCTCGCCCCCAGGAGCCACCTCGTATCCGTCTACACAACAATAATCAGCTTCTACTGTACGACAGGTCTTGTTCCGGATGTTTCCGCCGGCGTTCTCGTCGTGCCAGCGCGATGTTGGCGGCGCCCTTGGGCCTTCTGAACTGTGGCGAGTCCCTGCTGACAAAAGACTGTCGCCGCCGCATGAAAATCTGGTACGCGAGATGTCTTTTAATTCTCTGCTACGTAGTCTGACCTCTGTCCCCGCCCCGACGTTGCCCCTACACATCTGCTCCTCGACATTCAGTCTCCCGGGCGACAGAGTCGCCTTTATCCTACACGCGATGTCCGCCTCCAGCTATTGTCTCCAACTCCTCAACACGAGAAATGTATCATCCCTCTGCTCCGTAGTCTGGCCTCTACCCTCCTTCGCCTCTTGATCCGCCTAGACGTGAACTTCACGCCTACACCCTCGACGCCCGGACTCCCGCATAATGACTCGCCTCTGGCCTGCACCCAACATCTACATCCTCTATTATCTCTCAACTTCCCGACATGAGCCCGTTATACAACGCGGTCGAACTAGGCGATGTGAACATGAGGCCCACCTCCCATGGAGGATACGGGGCGAACTGTTTGTCGTCGTCGTCGTACCGAGACGCGGCGCGTTGAGCAGTTGTCGCGATAGCTCATGAGTCCCCCAGTATTTATGTCCATGCAACGCGATAGGTGCGTCAGTATACCCATTCGCCGTTTCGATGTGCTGACCCATGCGCTCCTCGCCATCGCCCTCTTCTGCCCGACGGCTTCCTTTCACCTCTGCGTCTCCACCTCATGACGCCACCCTGATTCTTGGGCCATCCTCCTCATCTTCCGTTCCCCCTATTACCGATCGCCGAACATCCTCTTGTGCGTCTGAAGCAACCCCCGTCCCTGCGAGTCCGAGGACGCCTCCGAAGCTGGCCAGCCACGAGTCGCGGCGGCCTCCTCCTCCTCCTCGTCCACCTGACGTCGCCATCACACCGATAAGCATCTTCATTGAGTCGCTTATGGGTTCTGATTCCTCCGTTCGCCATCGCTACGCCAATGCTCTGCAGGAGCAGCTCGCCACCACGCTGGGCAGACACATCAGGATCAGACTGAGGGCGGGAGGACCCGGACGCCTGACGTCAGAGTTGTCCGCCGCAGAAGGTACGGTTCCGATACTAGACTCTCGTTTCTTGCTCTGTAGTATCGTACGGTGCGTTGATCAGTGCCTCGACAGTGCCGCTTTACCTCGACTGCGTGAGGAACGTACTCGACTCATGTGGGCTACTTGCCCGTCTCTTGGTCAGTTCTTCTTTCCTCTGTAGTTCTACTTGAAGGCTATTGATGACGCTTCGCCTGGTAGCTGTCATGTATAGATCACGGTGCTACACCCGCACCTATGAAGTCGGTAACAGTCACCATCTCCGTCGACAGCTTGCATTTGCTTGCGGCAGAACCGAGAGATTTTCGCTCGACGTTTTGGTCCGCAGCGACCGATTTCCACCAGGAGTTGTTGGGCCACTTTATGGTGGGAATTTTGTGCACGTGTTGTTGTTTTTCGGTATCTCCCGAAGTACTAGTACATCTAGTACATCGTGCATAGTTGTCTTTAATCAGAACAGCGATCTTCAGCGCTTCAGCCTTCGTGTGCTCACTTCCCACCATTCGCGCAACTATGATGGGGGACACGATCCTCTTGCCTTTGGATCGCAGCTTGGATGGAATCGAACTAGGCACGGACGCCTGGCCCGGCATTGTATGCAGGCCGATCCAAGCAGTGCGAGGCTGGGACCGTGATATACTCAATCGAGAACTTAGAAATACAACGGTCCGAGTTCTGCAACCAGACATACAATGTGGTAGGCTATCGCCCCTTTCGAAGCTGAGCTCTAGAACTGACTGGCTTCCTCGGATGCTTCATCGCGGCAGTGGAACTGGGCTACGAAGTGCTGGTCCACATCATGTTTCTGGCAGCCCAAGATGAGCAACGGTGGACGCTATGCGCGCTCATGCGGACCTGCAAGACCCTATACCATCACGGATCTAGGTTCTTGATGTCATTCACCGTCGAGCTACACCGCAGGCGTCTGATTTCCTCGTTCACGAGCTTCATGCTCTCGCCTAACAACCCCCCCTTATTCACTTACCTCCGCGGACGTATGCGCATCTGGTTTTACGGAGAAGCTGGCGACAAGCCTATTTCGGCAATGCCAGAGCATATCGCTAGACCCTTTGTTGAAGTACTTGCACGTTGCATCCACCTCAGGAGTCTTCACATTCACAACCTCCATACCCTCCTCGACTCTCACCCAGATCTCTGCTCGGCTCTGTCGGCGTTACCGGCACTCCAAGACCTGCTGATAAATATCACTCACTCGCTCAAGCGGCACCGACTGATCGCGAGGTTCTTTCGAGCCCTGCGATGCCCTCTTGTCCTCATCAGGCTGGAATTCGGCTCCTGCAAGCACGGTAAACAGGTCGAGTACCGCCGTGAGGCTGACCCTATGTGGCTCTTTGCTGGAGTTGCGTCCACACTACAGGGCATCTCGCTCGCAGGCACATTTCAACTCGGAACCACTCACGTATATCCTCGAGTGTGGAAGTGTCATATTGATGCAATGTCCTGCCCATCCCTGAGACCGTTCATTACCTCATTCCCCGCCCTTCGTGCATTCGCCTCGGTACCGCGTCGGGGTCTCGGGGGTCATACGAACCAGGATGCGTTCAAAATCGACCATAGCCCCAACCCGGGACCTTGGAGTTCCGTAGACGAGAACGTCTCTACATGGGAGAGCTATCGCGAGGCCAACAGGAAGGACCAGCTCGCCAACGGATCCTGGGACTCTCTCGACACTCTGATTGCCAACTCCCTCATCGCATACACTTTCGGGCTGACGTGTTCGGTCAGAAGGGTACACCTTCTTCTACACCTCGATCGGGATGATCGTACTGTCTTGATGGTGGCCAACGTCCTCCGAGACACGCAGCCGCGTTCCCTGCGACTCGCCTTCTACATGCTTGACATTGCAGTCGTCACCTACATGCTGGAGTATCTCGTCTACGTCCGCTACCATCTCTTGGAGCTGGAACTCCGGCTGAATATCACCGATGATAATTTCGACCTTCGAACGTTCCTGGTACGTGTCCGTTCACGTTCACTTGTGTTACAGGTACTGAGACACATGCTCTCAATATAGGACCAAGTCGCAACGGCTCTGGAGCATTCTAACATCACCTCGCTCCGAGTAGAGTTGATGTGTTTCAAGAGGTTATTCCCCGATATCATAATCAGGGAGTGCGGGGTCAGGAGAAGCCAAGACATCCTCGACTACTGCGTCACGAAGGCCGCACTGGACTGCGCGGATATCCCGGAGATCATAGGGCACTTTATGGCCTTGAACGACAGGCTGCGACGTGTGGAGATTGCGTGGTCGAGCTGCCATTTTGACTACGGACTGGAACGTGGCATTGGTGTCGACCTCGACGTCGGTCCCGAGGTGTACGACGTCCCCTGCGAGGACTATCCCGACGACTGGGATGCGGCCTGGTGAGGCTTCAAGATCGAGTGGTGAGGAACATTAGTTCGTATCTGAACGGAAGAATTGATCGTCTCACCGACGTACTTCTTTGCAGCATAACATGCGGATCGCGTCATAGAACCGGAGACCCGACAAGTACTACTGCCGCAGACTCGACGAGGCCTGCGATCCTCCTCTTCCCCTCTATCGAGGACGATGGAAAGAGTGCAGAGTGGCCAGCCGTTTCCTCCCCACCTCCTACCACCTCGGCCCCCATATCTCTCCTCACCGAACGACAACTCGGCGACTCCAGTTCTCCTTCGCCGTGGGCCATGACTACGATCTTGTTATGTACCCTCGTGGTTCGGATATGTTTCATATACTCTATGCAACCCTCCTTACTGCCCCTTTATTTTCGTTCTTCGCCTCTCGAGGCTACCATTGCCAAGCTCGTCAGTGTCCCGCCGCATCGCGACTCCAACCCACTCGTGGCGAAGACAACTTGAACTGTGGCGCAACTCGGAATTCCCTTTCCCCTTCCATTCGCCGATATTCAGATTGTTCATGTATCTCACCTTTATCCTCGGGCTTGTTTGTCCTCAAATTGCATTCACGGTTGTGGGCCAGGGTGGTGAACCTGCAGTCGCTCGCCCTAAAGGCGTGCAGAGGTATGACGTCACGTGTGACTTCGTACGGCCAGCAAGTCTGGCGAGTCCGACTCCCTTGTTTCCGCCGTCCATGTAACGGCGAAGTCCTTGCGGTAGCACGCTGCTTTCTCGTCATCGGCTCAACTCTTGGAATGAACAGTGGCACTCTAGCTCGTCGCCGGCCCAGATGCGACAACCGCCACCTGCCTATCGATATGCTGCTTCTGCTTGGCTTCTGCACGACTTCCGAGACTTGAAGCGTCCGCCAATCTTGCTCTAACCTTACGATCACAGTACTGTTGAAACGTGAACTATTGACTCTTCGTCCATTAATACTCAGGATACCCTCGAGTCGTCACCATCTTCGCACGAAGGCCCTCTCATCCTGGATTCGGTATGGGCAGCTCGTCGTGATTCGGCTGAGGTGGATGCATGTGCAATGGGCGGGCTTATGAGACTGCAGGTTACAGGATATCAAGGTACGTGCTCCCCGCGATAGTTCTATACCGTGTCCTGAACGCACTCTTTCTACCCACTCATCGCGGTGCGGACCACTTATCCAACGACGGACGGACACCTCAAATTGGACTCGATCGTGTCGCCTATTAGACTCACAGCGAGCTGGTGAACACCGGCTTTCTACGCTTGCCTCGCGCGTCCTCGTTGGCTCGGATGACTTTGTACCACCATCGCGGGGGTTCAAGCGCTAGCAGTCCTTTCCAGCGCGCCCGCGCCCACAAAGGATGGGCTGTGAAGTCAGGTATGTCCGCCACCGTACTCCGTTTATAAGATTTCGCACAAAGAATATGCATGCCTCACTCTCTCCCGTACCCGCGTAACCGCCACACCCGTCATGTCCATGCAACCGAGCCCCCACTCGTCCCGCCGCAGTAGTGACGCTGCGTCCCAATCTCATCTTGCTTCGAAGGCGGACTGTGCGAGTGCCTCAGACGGCTTCGTGCAGTACTACCACCTCATCTGTGGCGTCGTCTACACGCTACTCTTCTCCGTCGCAGGCTGCTTCGTCTCCGTCCAAGTCATATCTGGCCTCTCTCCCCGCCACGCCCTCGATGCGGACGCAGCACTGCTCGCGTGTATGGTCGGGAGTGTGGCGCTCGGTCTCTCGACCGCCTCAGTCCTCTCACGTCTCTCGCCAGTCTCAAAGCGAGGTGCAAGCAAGGCCGAGGAAGCGTCGTCCATCCACGATCCTACCCTCGTCGTCGGGAGCCTGCTCTCGAGCGCCCTTGCCATGGCGGTCGGGATGGCGGTCGTCCCGGGTCTGGCAACGGAGGCCTTTGGGGTACGGGTGGCGTTGGTGAGGGGAGTGTGGGGTGCGGCGTTCGTCGCGTTGTGCCTATTCTTGAAGTGGATTGGGTGGTTCGACAAGCCGGAGCCGCGGGTGATTCCGTTGCAGACGGGGGTTCGCCGATGAGCTGAGGTACGTCTAGCAGCTCTTTCCGCTTTTTCGGTTGCTCACGTTCGCTTTCTCAAGCTCCAGATCCTTCATCAGTGGTAATCACATTGACGACAGTCGTTGATCCCCTCGGTGTATCTGTACGCTTCTCTGAGTCTCTGGTGGCGGCTGAGCTACATACTTAGTACTTATATCGTTTCGAGAGTCCACGTAGTTATCATGCTGAAGTATGTTTGACGTTGTTGCCTTATAATCACCCTGTCGTCCTTGTTCGTACATAAGACACGCAACAAGAGCAGGCCTGACCCAGGAGTACTTACTGCGAGCTAAAAGGTGACGTGACGGTGTCACATTTCGCGCGTCATCGTGTCGGCGTCGCGATGCTGCTGAGTGCTGCTGCAGCTCTTTCCGCCCACGATGTCTGTCTCGAACTCGGTGATCTCTCTCCTTAGCACCTGCAGTCTCTGTCGCGCTGTTATCTAGCTGCTTCACTGCGTGAAGCTCTCCTTCGGCTACTCTCACCACACTAGCCTCTGCATCGTCTCGCTGGGATCCTCAGCCATGTCGCACGACATCACCGTAACTTTCCTGGGGACCACGAGCGGCGGCGGACCATCGGAGACGCGAAATTGCTCAAGTCTTGTCGTAGATGCACTGGGGAACGGCTCGTTGTGGAGTGCGTATCGACGCACACGGTGTGCGATCGCGGCTGCTGACTTGGCTGCACTTTCTTGCACAGTGGTGGACTGCGCGGAGGGGACTGTTCGTCAGTTTATCAACCAACCCAATCTACCTGGACAGTCTCGCGCGAAGATTGGACGTGTGTCGAAAATTTTCATCACACATATGCACGGTGAGTACTGCTGTACCGGATCTTCATGGCGTCATCTTGGGGATAAGTGGCTTGTCCTGCTCGTGGGTGTGATGTACGCTGGAAACGTAGAGGAAGTGCTGTCTGTATCATGTCCGCGTTCTGTGAGTAACCAGCGAGGTCGAAGATCACACTATGACATTCGCAAATCTAGTCACGGATTCGAACTCCAATTTGCTCACCTCTCTCGTTCGTGCGACCAACCCGAATTATCCGTGGCTAGGATCATGGGTGTGCAACAAAGTACCTAGTGTATTCACTTGCAACATGAACGCACGCTAGCGCACCTCTTCCATCCCGAAAGACTTTGCGTCTAAGACCTCAGGGTCACGAGAAGTGGCCAGGAACGAACAGAAATTCATCGACTCTGACTCTGCCTTCTTCTCGCTGTGCTCGCCCGCTCTGGCCATGCTGATGCACCCGTCACCAGCTGACCACACTATGGGTACTCTGACTTTCCTCCGCACCGTTCTCGGCGCCCCTCCTGCCGCGTCCTCATCCTCTGCCATTGTACCCGCACCGAATCGGCGCGCTCCCCAAGTCGAGATCTACGGTCCCCGTGGCATCCGACGCATGCTCCGGATGCTCTGGTACAGCACGCACACGCACAGCCAGCACGCGTTCGCCGTGCACGAGCTTCTGTTCCCCGGCCAGGAGCCGTCAGTAGCGGCGGACGTGCAGGGTGACGACGCGAACCCGGTAGACGTCCGACGTGAGAGCGAGTGCGTGGGCCGCGACATCTGGTGCGACGACGACGGGTTCTGGAAGGGCGTCGTCTCGCACAGCCCGAAGTACAACCACTACGGCGTCGTCGTAGATGCCGGCCCCATCCTGCACCGAGGTACGTCGCGAGCTCCGAGCTCGCCGTCGAGACTGACCAGGCTCCCCATGCAGACCCTTGCATCGGGTACATCATCCGTGAGGTGCCCCCGACGCCGTTCCACCCATCCTCCCGCCTCCCGCGCAAGCTCGTCATCCTCGGCGACACGCACGACCCGTCCCCGCTCATTCCGCTCATTCACGCGGACCCCGCCTTCGCGCTCGCCCTGCCCGAGGTCGACGTGCACGGCACGGGCACGCGTGTCCGCATCCCCGTCTCGCTGCTCGTGCACGAAGCGACGGACGCGTATATCCCGCGGCGCATCGACCCGGACGAGCGCACGGGCAGGAATCGCACGCAGGAGAGCGTGCTTGCGAAGACGGTCCAGCGGGGCCACAGCACACCCGCGATGGCGGGTGCGTTCGCGAAGCGGATCGGTGCGGAGAGGCTCGTGATGAACCATATTGGCGCGAGGTACGTCCGTTGCGGACGAGTTCAGAGTCTCGAGATTGCTGACGGCTGTGGTAGATTCCCGGCACCGAGCCAGCATGGGCCACAGATCAGGGAGCGGTTCCGCCAGGCATGTGTGCGCGAGATCGAGCGGCAGGCTGCGGAGGCTTGGATCCCGCGCGGACATGCGGGGGCGAGGCCGCAGGCGGCGTGGGACTACCTCTCGGTCGTCGTTCCGCCGAACCCACGTCGTGACCCTCCCGAAGAGCACGAAGGTGCTGAGAATGCAACAGCCGAAGAGGAGGGCAGGGGCGATCGTGAGGAATCAGAGGGAGTGGGGAGTGTCGTCTCCGTGAACGTGGAAGAAGTCGACGCTGAGGCCGTCGCGGCGGACCCGTCGGGCGTGGTAGCGGACGTCGAGATGCACTCGATGTCGATTCACAATGAGCGGCGCGGGCGGGGCCGGGGAGGAAGAGGTCGAGGCCGAGGTGATAGAGGTCACGATCGTGGTCGTGGGCGAGGCGGGCGGGGATCCCGCGGCTTCGGGGAGGCTGGTGGGAGCGGAGGCGGCCGCGGGAGGCCGAGGAAGAAGTCGAGGAACGGGTATGGGGGCGGAGACGACTGAGAGTGAGGTTACCTATCCTTGTCGTAGACCTGCTATCGGTACGTTTTCTCCGTAGTGCCTTGACAGCTGTTGCGTGCTGATTGTATGTGTTGGTCCGTATGTAAGGTTGTGTCAGTTGTATCGCTTGCGCTAGATCCATCGACAGAGGGCGGATCTGCGCTCATCTCGACAGATGCGCTGTCCTCTGCTGTCGTTCCGTCTTTCGGATCACCGACGAGCAAACGCGGCAAGAGCGCGGACGCCAGTCGCCTACTAGATTGGGGCCGGACCGGAATGACAACGCAATTCAATGAATGCTCGTTCTCGAGTTCCGACATACGTCTCTCATATCCAGATCGCTCATTCAATTTCTACCATCGGACACCCTCGATCGGGTCTCGGGTCCTCCGTCTCTCTAGGCTGTCTTGGACCGCCGAAACACCCCTGCTCTGACGCATTCCCGCCTTCGCACTCTCCCCCGTGCAGAGGCAACCCGGACGCTCAAGAGCCCACGCAGGGAAGAGAAGACGTCCGATGCTAGCAAGGTCCCTTCATTCTGCGACTCGCCTCTCGGACCGCCCGCGGTGTACTACTGTTGCTGTGCAACCCGCAAGTCGTGTGTAAGGTCGGCAGCTCGACCTGCTTCCGGATTTCGCACAAACGAGTGCATGTTCCTCGGGAGCACGGCGAGGTCCGTATGTATGACCAGGGTACAGAATACATCCAGCACGACGTTACCGTGTTTGGACCCCGGAGCGAGGTATGTTGAAGACCGAGCATCAGGCACCGAGTTTCCTGGTGAGCGACGATGACCACACAGCTGACGAGCGACGCGACCCGCAACCTCCGCGACGCCCGTGGCCAGGTGTAAGTTTCTGCATCCATCGAAGCTCGTGAGGTCGACAGTAGCGGTGGTCGAGACGTGAAGTTTCGGGGGCGCTCAGTATGGCGGTGTCCGCCGCCATGGTTTCCCACATATCCGAATAAGCTCAACAGCGCACCCCACCATGTTAACATGTCCCCGTAGCCTGCACGTACACGACTATCAAGTATAAGCAGTACGAGGTATGTTTCTGGTCATCAAATCGGAACTATTCTCGCCGACGCCACCTCCACAGGCATACCAGGACGACCGGGAGACCCAGCGAAAGACACGCCATGATCAAAACACCGATCGCCACCGCGTTCACCAAGACACCCTCCCTAGCACGGAACCCGTCCGGCTTCCCAGAAGCGGCCATCCCCAGCGGAAGAGCAGTCACCGTGAGCAACAGGAGCATCGCGCAGACCACCTGCGCGACGAGGTCGTCCTGCAACCTCGGACTCGCCCTCCTCGCATCCATCTCCTGCACCAGATTCATCGTCCGGTGAACCCTGCTTGCTGTCCTGCCCTTCTCGCGCCTCCATACGGCTACCCCAGTGAAGGACCCGCCGATCAGAACGATCGCGACGAGTGCCGTGACTGCCGCCACAGCCATCGCCTGCACGGCGGGGAGGTGGTCTCCGGCGAGGTCGCTGTAGAGCACCGCGCCGAGGGCGGCCAGGCACGTGCTGAGGGCCTCCGACAACACTCCAAACGAGACCACCCATTTCCAGCTCGCGACGCCGTGACGTGTTCCTTCCTCCCGACCCTCCTGCCTCGTACTCGGAACTACGGACGTGATAGACAGATTCCCTTCCTCCGGTATGTATTGTCCGTGAGTGATGTGGGACTTGGAGGACTTCGACTCGAGTTCCTCGCGGAACTTGGAGTCGTTTGTGGTTTGATGGAGAGTGTGGAGTGCGGAGACGTGCTGTGGACCTGGATAGTATTGACTCGGAGGCCCGGGTGAGACTGTGTCCGACGTGTCCCTAGTATCCTCGCTACTATACACGACAATGTCGCTTCCGTCAAAGCTCGAACGTGGGGAGGATGTGTGCATGAGGGTGCCTGGCATATAGGGCGACGGTGGCGAGACAGCGTCGTCCTGCATATCCCTCGCGCCAGACATGACTGCTCTAGTAGAGCTGGCGGTGAGCGGCAGATTGTTTTCACAATCTCGCTCCCTCGAGCTGGGTGTCTCTTGAAGCGGAGGCGGGTTCTCGACACCATTGTGCGATCCGTGAATCCTTGACAAGTTGGTCGGCGTGCACGACCAGTACTCCTTCGCCCAGTCGTCCGGTGGGAGCTTGTCCCTCAGGCTAGGGTGGCCAAAGGCGGCTTCAACGTCATGAGTCCCTACGGCTCCGTCTCCTAGACCCATAGTTATGGGCTCAGATTCGTGGCAAATAAGGGAAGGGAAGTGTGTGGATGCAAATACGGGAAGCCACAGTATACGAGCACGCGTACCTTTATACCTCAGAGTAGAGACGGGAGAATAGACAACGGTCGCCCAG
Source organism: Polyporus arcularius HHB13444 (assembly GCA_004369055.1). NCBI lineage: Eukaryota > Fungi > Basidiomycota > Agaricomycetes > Polyporales > Polyporaceae > Polyporus > Polyporus arcularius. The sequence continues at coordinate 47,167 of ML211078.1, read as the reverse complement.
GCTTCCGCGCGACAAAAGTTGCCATCGTCGGTGCCAACAAAAGCGAGCGTGTTGTCTGGAGTAGGAGCCTATCTCACATGTCGACATGTCAGCGAGCGAGCGTACTCGTCAGTGAACGGCGTACTCGTGAAGACATATAGAAACTTGCGGGGTAGCAATGCGTTTGCGCTGGCCTGTGTACGTAACCGAGGCGAAGCGTCGCCCCGGCCTGTTTCTGCGCCACACCTTGGACGGCAGTCCGACTAAGTCCATCGTGGCGGCAGTGAGATGTGCATGAATGAAATATTGATCTGCAGTATGACATGGATAGCACTTTGACGAAAGGTTGCGAGCAAAGAGCTGCGCAAGTGAGTCGACAAGGAGATTCGGATCCATGTCCAAGGCGAGGTTAGAGGAGAACACGCAAGGTCGATGACGTCGACTTCACCTGTACCGCGTCTTTGTCACGATCGCACGAGCAACTGAGCTGATGTACTCGTATGCATATTCCGACCGGCAAACAACAGGGATGCAATCTTAGATCGCAAGTCGGAGACCCCAGGCTCACCATGGGACACGCTCGCCTCTGAAGTTGAAGAACTGGCCCGAGTCCTCCGGTTTGAGCGAGAGGATGGTCTTCAGCACGCCCGCGACGCCAACTGAGACCGGATAAGTGGCGTTCGACCCGCCCAAATCTGAGCGAACGTTCAGATGAGCACATCAGCGTCCATATCTCAGACTACTGCAGCGAAGAAGTGTACTTGCCTGTCTGGAGCCACCCCGGGCACATCGATACCACGGTGATCTGCGGCTTCTCCTTTGCCTGCTTGTACGTCTGCACGAGAGAGAGGTGTAAGCATGAGCACACGTCCGTCGGCACTTATACGGCTCTCGGTCAAACGAGAAAGGAGAGAATGGACGCACCAGCATGTTGAGCGCGGTCTTCGAGATCGCGTACGAAGCCAACGGCGCACCGGGGTCCGAGCCGATGCTGCCGACCGTGCTCGAAATGTTCACGATCGTCTTCTTCTCGCTCTTTTCCACGAGGCCGACGAACGCCTGCGCGACGGAGGCGGTTCCGGCAACATTCGTCACGAACGTTTTCTTCAAGATGTCGAGATCCATGCTGAACGCCGTGTCATATCCACCCAGCGACTTCATCTGTTGTCAGTAAGAGACGCAACAAACCCGGTCTGGACACGCACAACGCCGGCATTGTTGACCAAGTAGTCAATCCCTTTCCCTCCCAAAATCTCGGAGACCTCCTTGGCTGCCTTGTTGATGGACTCTTTGTCACTGACATCAAGCTCAACAACGTGGACTTTGCCGCCCGCTTTCTTTGCGAGCTCCTGCAATTCCGTTGCCTTCGCTGGATTCCTGCACGCTGCTATGACGATGTTGGAGGGCGATTGAAGCAGCTGCTGAACGATTTCTAGTCCGATGCCCCTGTTCGCGCTACGCGTGTTCAAGTTGCGAGTGAGCGAGCTATACAGGGAGCATGAACTTTGTGCGAGACGTACCCTGTAATCAGCCATACGTATTCTTCTGACATCTTCTTAGCCGTGTTAGTCGCCGTCTGAGTGTCGGTTCGATGCGGTGGACGGGACGATACTCGCCTGCGTCATACTTATACAGGTTCCCCCGCCGGGGGATCTGCCACGTCCCACGGCCGATTAATGCGAGCCGTGAGCCTACATCTCACCTCCTCTCACTTCTGATCTCCTGTCCTATGGACACGTGTGAGTTCAATCAAAGCAATCACCAGAATGACGTCTGCACTTACCGCAAGAGCGACGCAAGCCAAGTTCAATTTGTCATCTTCGGGCTGGGATGTGGGTGCTCGACGTCAACGCAAGTCCCGACCGGAAACAGCACGATACCCGAGCACCTCCCTATGTAGTATGAGCTATCACCGACATACGTGCGTTAGCAGGCCCTGCGACTGAACAAACTGCTGCGGCTCTTTGATCGGTCGGTGAAGCACCGGTGCCTAGGTCAGTCCACACGGTGTCGACCATTGATCGCTAGTGTTGTGTGGCCGAGTCCGCGATGCGAACGCCCACTGAACAGAGAACAGGGTAAGCTGCATGATATCCATCGTAAAAAGGAGAAATACAGCAGACATTCGAAATCAGTAGTACCAACTACTATCGTCCCGAACCCGATCGTACGGAATCGCCACAACGCCTACAAACACGCTCAGAAACAAAAACGCCACGCTAAGTCCTGCCAACCCAATAACGCCCACAAGCAGCTCGTTCCCCAGCGTAACTCCCGCCTCCGCAAGGGCGCGCGGCCGGAGGACGACATGCCCAACCGGAATGACGAGTAGCGCGACCGGCAGCGCGAAGACCACGGCCAGGTCGCCACTCGTCGCCCGGCTTCTCGCACTCGCTGCTCTCGCCGCCACGAGCGCAAACGGAACGCAGAGTACTGCGGCTCCGCTGAGCAGAACCGGGGTGAGGTCCGCGTACGGGATCCGCTCGTACACCCTGTCGTCGTCCATATGACAGGCGCGACGAACCTGCCCATGCCCGTCGTCGCCACGCTCCACAGGAAGACTCGTAAGCACGAGTGTGATGGCGGATGATTTGCTCGCGTCTGCACTGTCCCAGGGTGACGGAGAGCTGTCCGCCACAGCAAACATATCCGGGCCCAGCTGCTTCGTGTGTCGGGAAGACATGGAGCTGCTGAGAGAAAGCGACTAGGACGATGATGGGTCAAGAGAGCGTGTAGGGCGGACGGGCTCATATAGGCCGCTCAAGGGCCGGCGGCATACACAGGCTTGCGATGTGCGGCGCACTACATCTCACGACTGCTGGGAAGAACGCAGAACGGACTCACCATCTGAGCCTTAGTCCGACTATCATTGTGATGTCTGGCATCATTGCAAACATCCAGCGTGCGCAGGCCGTGCTGAGCGGGCGAACGTTCGGACTTGCCATTGCAGCAGGCATCTCCGAGTTGTGAGCTAAGGGTACATTGATATCAGTGTCGTGCTTGTTAGGAGCGATGCGATCCGCACATGGAATTGAGGCCCATAAAGAAGAATTCCCATAACGCAAGCATAGAGGCGATGTGCGGCTCTTCAGTGCGCGCGAAACCTCATCGCGAGTGGGGCGCTCAACGCGCGCGGCGGGCAACGAAGAGCTGTGTCGTTGCGAACGGACTCTGGAGGTCGGGAGCTACAGTACATTGTTATCAGTACCTCGTTCCTCGATTATAACTAGCAACAGACAGTACACGAGACAAAATGGTAGAACTAGTCATCACTGGAACCAGGCAGGAAGCACCCGCACACGAGGGTCATACACATCATCAACATCCCGATCGCCAACGTACAGGCCGCCCATCTTGTCAGGCCCACCGCAAGACCTTCGAGCACAGTGGGACCCGTGTGCAAAAGCGGCCGTACGGCGAAAATGCCAACAGGCGGGACGATAACGGAGGCGAGATACGCGCACAGCGGAATAGCCGCCATGCCCACCAGGTCCGTGGCGGCGGCGAGCAGGACGCTGACGATGGTGCTGCCGCAGAGCAACACAACGACGGAGGGAGAGTCGACGTTCTTGACCGTCGAGTGGTCCCCAAAGAACTCGCGGATCACGAGCTTTCCGCCCGCCGTCATCAGCGCGCTCCAAAGGAGCAGCCAGACGAAGCTCCACAACACGCGCCCGATGGTATGCCATGGAAGACTGTCGGACAGGGAGGAGGTCCCTGCAGGGTACATTCCAGAAAGTTCTGGCGTCGGCGGATGTTGAGCAGGAACATTGAGCGGCGGCGCAGAAAGTGAGTGAGAATCGGGAGACGGTGGCGGCGGCGGAGCGGAAAGACGTGGTTCGGGAGAGGTACGCCACACCGGCATCTTCGATGAGCAGGAAGGTACAGAAAGACTGCTCTGGCTGAGCTGAAATCATATAGCAGGGGATGCCGAGCTTATATACTGGCGTGGCTCGGAGGCGAAGACACGCGCCACGGTGGCGTCGCGACCACGGGTGGCGTGCATAGAGAAGCAGACCAACAAGCAAGTACTCACTTGCACAACCACATCCTTCCTCCGGGAGATGCGCACAGGGTTTCGCAACCCGTCAACGTAAAAACATCCGGACTTGAGCATCCCGACGTTTGAGAGTCAGCCGACGAGAGATTCATACAGGCTGAAACGCCCCGCGCAGAAGCTGGCGTCATTTCTATAGGCGGATCGCGCTACATCTCAGCATGTAGCCATCGAGGAGAGTAGCGCACGCCGCACTTACCATCCAGCTTGGTCCAAGTATGATGTACCGCTGTCGACGCCGAACACGCGCGCTAGTACCATGACGTGCTGAGCGGACTGAAACCACAACCTCAGATATGTCATTTCAGCAGACATCGGCAAACTGGGGAGCTACGGTGAATTGATATCAGCTGCGTTCTTGGTGAAACGATGTAAGCACATAGTGATAGTGGGATTGAATAGATGACGCTAACGATCGAGCTCAAAACATATGGAGACGACGCTCATACAGAGGATGAAAAGAAATAACGCAAGCATAGAAGTCATGAACCCCGCCACGCCCACTTTGAAGCCCTCGAGCACGGTCGGGCCCGCGTGCAGGAGCGGCTGCACGGCGACGACACCGACAGGAGGGACGATGAACGATGCAAAATACGCGAAGAACGCGGTGAGCACCAGATCAAGGTCCATCGCGTTGAGCGGGACACTGAGGATGGCGCTGCCGCAGAGCAACGCGACGACGAAGGGAGATGCGTTGATGTTCTCAATCGTGGAGTGGTCCTCTAGTATCTCCCGAAGCACGAGCTTTCCGCACGACGTCGTCAGCGCACTCCAGAGGAGCAGCCAGACGAAGGTCCACAGCACGCGACCGGTGGTTTGCCATGGAAGACTGCCGAGCAGAACGGAGATCCCTGGATACGTTCGAGGGCGTACTGGCGTCGGTGGATACCGAGCAGGAGTAGTGTGCTCTTGCGGCGGCGCAGAGGGCGACGGAGGATGGGGAGAAGGAGGTGACGGGGGAGGAGAAAGAGGTGGTTCGGGAGAGATAGGACCCTTCTCGTCCGGCATCTTCGATGAGCAGCGGAGGTACCAAAATCTGCTCTGACTGAGCTGAGATCCTCTAGCAGTGTACGCCGAGCTTATATACGGGGTGGGCGACAAAGCCGTGGTATGCGGTGCATAGAGCCAAAAGAACAATAGGCAAGTACTCACTGGCACAACCGGATCCTAATCCATCCTCCTGCGCATGCCTATTGCGTAGCTCGATTCTTCAATGCGCGTGAGCATACATCCCGGCCTGAGTATGCCGACGTCGACCGGGGAAAAGTTACGCAAAGAAGTAAGAGAATAACTTGAGCTACAGTAACGGGAGGAGGCCCGGAGATGGCTGAGGATGATGGTTCTGACGAAGGTGGCCCTCGCGTGGCATCGCTACATTTGGCACTCTAGACGCTCGCCCATGTTTGCAGCCGCAGCCTCCACCACCGCTGACTCTCAGCCTTCTCACCCGACACTCGGTCTCTCCGTACCGCCTACAGCCCACCTCAGGTTCATTAAGAAGAGAGGCCTTTGAGATGGCTTTGCGTAGCCAGAGGCACCGATGCCTCTCTATGGACGATCCGGCGAAAGTGATCCGCACCCATTCAACTTATGTATCTCACTGGTACGTCGAAAGTACGCCATGACAGCTCACGGACTGCGCTATCTACTCGGAAATGTATACTGATATACATGCGCTGCTAGTAAGTTACACTTCAACATCGTCTCTGTCCGAGGAAACTACATCGCGGTACGCCATCGTCATAACCTTGTCCAGCAACACGAGCACGACCCATATCGCCACCGACATCGCCACCTCCACACCCGCCACATCGCTCTTGCGATCCGCGGCAACTTTAGGAGTGCACGCCAGGGCAATGACGATCACGAGCAGTGCGAGACAGACCGCCACTGCGTAGACGATGATCCGGAGGACGAACGGCCGCGGCAGCCGCGCAGTGCGACGCTGGCGTCGTCCCTCGTCCAGTCGCCACACGATCCCGCCAGTAAGCGGAAAGAGTATGAACGGGACGCTTAATACTGCGCGCCCGGTTGCGAACGTGGGCGAGTATATGGCAGCGTACGGGTCCTGATGGGTTACACTGGTCCCTCGGGAGAGAAGTCCGTGTGCGCCTTCCGGAAGCAAGTACACCAGCAGGCCGGATAGCGCTCCGGAGAGTACGAGGAGCGTGAGGTCGTGTGAGAGGGTAGCATGGGCATTCCTGTCCTGTCGGTCATTCGTATTCGTCCGGCTGCTTGATGTTGCTGACCGCGACTGTCCAGGATGGTTCGAAGTGTGCTGTGGCGAGGGGAGTAACTCGGCATGGTGAAGCTCGTAGTACGAGGGTATGCGAGTGTTGTTGAACGGATTCGACGTAGACTCGGGAGAGCTCATAGGATGCAGAGGATACGCTTTCTCGGACATGACGAGAGGAGTGAAGGTTGCTCCCGGCGCGAGTAGTCCTCCTCGTCGGAGTTCAAGGTCTTATGTGAGTGCGCTATTCGTTTCTCAAAATGATCGTTGACGAACTATGTCTGCATGTGCATGTCAGATCGCACACGAGAGATGATGCTGGCTTGCTATACAGGGCAGCAGCTCTGCATTCCCGACGGCGACTCAGAGCCGCAATACAGTTGTACCTGTACACGAGCCTCATCCTCGTCAACTATCTACGAAAACCTTTGAAGCCCTACCCATAAACGTACTAACACCAACATCAACGAAGACCAATAAGACCCACACGATCATCACCAGCCCAATCTCCACCTTCGCCAACTCTTGAGCACGTTCCCCCGTCAACCCCTCCACAACCAGTGTCGTCCACCTCAAGTGCACCGCAACCAGCTCCGAAAAGAACGCCGCGAGCGCAACGAGGAAATAGCAGAACGCCCTCGGAATCCATCGCCGTCCGCAGTATCGCTGTAAGAGCGGATAACAGCATCCGCACAGCATGAATCCTGCGACGAGCAGGTAGCCTGCGAGCCCGACCGCCATCGCGACCACGGTGAGATCTCCGTGCGCCGTTATCGCAGCGTACGGGTCGGGAGTTGCTGGGTATCGGTGGAGGAGGATGAGGCGAGCGAAGTTGGGGAGCAGGGCGACGAGCGTGAGGTAGGGAACTATGAGGAGGGCGAGCATTATGAGTGTGGCGGCGGTGTTGAGTGCCGCGTCTCGATTTCTGATGCGAGTCTGGCTCGAAGAAGTGGAGCCCGGTTGGCACAATCTAGTGCTTGCGCCAGAAGGCCTAGAGACTCTTGAAGCAGGTGCTCGGACTCCGCGGCTTTGACGAGGACAGCGGTCGGTTGTGGCGCTTGGCGAACGCTCGGGGGATGGGGATGGTGGACGGCAAGTCTCGTCATGATCAGACATGCCAGATATCGGTGTGCGGCGACTTGCTGTGCGCGGGAGGTATTGTAATTCATCCGCGGCGGGCTCTTATGAGGTCCTTCTTGAGTTGAGAGCTTGCATAACGACCGGGTATAGTGGACGACGAGTTCTCCTGCTTATTGTCAGCTGAGGAAACAATCCGAGAGCACCTAACGACTCACATGGATGCCCGAAGACCGGCGTCCTGCTCGGAGGATGGAGACACTTGACGACGGCGTACGTGCTTGAGGTTCCCCAAGTACAACCCTAGGTGGCGGAGGGCTGATACATGTCAAAGCTGGATATATAGCATACTGATACAGTACATATCGAATCACGATAACATCACGTACAAAGCGACGAGTCGTAGTATACAGATCACAGGTACAACATGAGGACTATTATACGCCATAAGCAGCCCCAGCAACCACGAAGAAGAGCGTCAGCGGAACCACCAAGACCGCAAACCCGACCCCGCCCGCCTTGAACGCATGCACGAAGCTGAAGTCTCCGACCGGCTTTAGCCAGACCCCCACGCCCGCCACAACCGCCGCCACGGCAGTGCTCCCCAGCGTCAGCATCCCATAGGCCGCCCCGACAGTGAGCTCGCTCTCGGAGCGGACGAGCTTGAGGAGTACGAGAGCAAAGCCCATGCATACGCACAAGACGAGAGCCATGAGCGAGCTCCCTGTGGCAAGGGCCTGCATGAACGCTCCGGTGACCCCGCGGCCGTGGCGGATGACCGTGGTGCCGTCAAGGTAGTGCCTCTCCTGCGTGTACGAGTATTGGAGGGCATCGGTGGGGTATTTGAGGATGCGCGCCCCGACGAAGAAGTGCGCGAGGCTCAGGACGAGCGTGAGGAGGAAGATGGTGGCGTAGGTGAGGAGGGCGACGATGAGGAAGTTCCAGTTGATGGAGAGCCGTGTGCAGCAGCGGCGTCGTTCTGACGGGATGAGTTTCTCGACGGAGGTGGTTTCGGGATCCATGGCAGATGAGGAGTGCCCGGAGAGGAGCTTATCGGTGGGTTTGGATAAGGACAGCGACTCGTCGTGGTGATCCCAGGGGTCGTCGTGAGCGGGAAACGTCGGCGTAAAGTACCTTGTCATGTTCGAGGGGCGGGGATATTTGAAGCAGCTAGTGTGTAACCCCGGAACTTGAGGTTGATATAAGGGAGGAGTGAGAATGATGCCTCTTCGGGCACAAGCACCGCCCGGGCCAATGGTGGCGCTCGCAATCTAGGTCTAGTCAAACAAGAGCACAATTGTTCAGTAAGACGAAAGCAACGCCGAGCGCATACGGGCGCAGCAATGTACAAGGTCGTGGCAAACACCGGCTTGCGAGCGCCAGCGCCCTACATGGGAAGGTTTCCGCAGCGCGAATATCAGTACGGCAACGCGTATGAGCTTCCACAGACAAGTCACTGAGCTGATCTTCTAGATAGGCAGAACTAGGTGAAATACAAGAATGGCAGGAAGTCCCACCGCCACCGCCTAGGCAGAGGCAGAGGCCAATGCGCTAAGCGATGACAGGGATGAAGCACCACGGCCCCCGCAACACCACAAAAGAGATATCAAAGTCATCGATCTCCCTGAGTAGCAACATAGACCGACTGTGGAGGCTCCGCAGGTCCAGTCGGTCATCTGCGTTGAGACTAGGACGCCATGTCATGCATGGTGTACCTTGCACGCTGAGGCCGAGTAACCGGTGCGATATCATGCGACAGGGACGATGGCGTGCACGCGTGTATCTCAAGCATAAGCGGCAAAGCTAAGCAGACTCACCAGTCAAGAACCTCTCCGCTCCGTGAGCAGATGCTTGCCCACGCAATTCCAGGGACTTGCGACCACACGGAGGCGTGTGTCAACTCCAGCAAATGTTCAGCAGATTGGACTCGCTGCGGGTAGTCTCTGGATGTATATGCAACCACACTCAGCCCAGCAAGAGAAAAGTCTGATTGTACTAGCAAGTGAAGTCGGTCATTCGCGCTGGCATTCGAGTCGAAGCATGATGGGGGACGAGAGAGATGCAGTGCAACATGGTTCCTCCGTATTTGGTAGACTAGACGCCAGGCACTTCTCACGCCTAACTATGGCGGTCCTCCAGCCATGTCACCGCAGATCGTCCTCCGCGGAAAGAACTATGGCAGATATGCTCTTCTCGCACTTTTTTGTGTAGTTGGATTGCTCGTACAACGACTCAGCATCGCCATCGCGACCGTACCGCTTGAAGTGCCGCTTGCTTATGAGGCCTTGAGGACCGCCACAATTCCACGAGATGCACGGACCAATGGACAATTAGTTGAAGGTATGTTCTCTCTCGTATCAATTGGTCTAGGCTCTCCTGAAATTCGCCACATACCCTTGACTCCAGTCACGAGTAGTACTCTCATTCGAGTCAGCACACACCATGTCTAAGCAGATATTCGACTCCACGAACGCGGATGAAGATACCACTTGTCTGCTGATCTCTGCGAGCTCGGATTATACCCGGTCAGATCCTCCGCCATCCTATGTCTCTATCCCTGTCCATCCCAGCAACCCCAGTTGGGGATCGGCTCGATTCGCTCGCATGCCCACTCGTCACCAGGACGAACTGCGGTTGCAAGCTTCCTCTACCGACTCTAGAATTCTTACATGCGAAGGGAGTACCGGATAAGAGCCCGCCACAGCCATGTTCGAAGCTCCTGGGCCGTGCGTCGCCGCTGTGCCGAGCAGCACGTACGGTACCCCGCTTCATCTGGAAGGATGGACCGTAGCCGAGCCTTCGACGTTGCGGTCTCGCTTCTACGCGGTCTCGATACACTTTTTATTAAAGCATCTAATCACAATTTCAAATACAACAAGGTGCAAAGTCCGTGCGACCCGAGCCCGACTACTACCACCCGATTACAAGCAGACATTCCGCAACTTATACAGCGCATAACCCGCCGTCCCGAGCAACCCGACAACAACAACGGGCACCAGCATGCCGACCACGCCCACCATGAGTGCATTTACGGCGCTGAGATTCGCGCTACCAAGAGCCATGACCCCGATGGCGGGAGCGACCGCGCCGCCCAGCACAGACATCACTGTGGCGTGGATCCCCACTTCGCGCCCGACTCGCGCTGCGAACGAGCTCGCCACACCACCCCTGGAAAGCGGAAGAGACAGCGTGATGTACGTATACAGTACGAGTAACACCGCGCTTCCATAGAAGGCAGATCCGCAGAGCGCGATCCGGAACGGGTCGTCGTCCTGGAGCCAGGCAGCAGACAGACGGTGCAAGGAAGCGGTGGTGACGAGGAGCGCGAAGAGGAAGCTGGCTGTGATCGTGATGGTAATGGTCGACAGCACGAGGTAGAAGGGGCCGAGGAAGAGATCGAGTGCACGGGCTACCAGGGCACGGACTGCGTGCGTCCTTGGGACCGTCCGCTTGCGGCTCGCGGACTCGAATTCGGTAGTAGTTGATAGGGTGTCAAAACTGGGCATCGTGCTGGACCGCTGGTATTGAGCTGTATGTAAGATATACGCAGTACAACCGGTCGTACGCCACAGGGAAGTGGGGGAGCTTTCGAGAGGACGGCGGATTGCGACCTGGCTGCAGGATGTCTATCACATCGGAGGCTGGGTAGCCTCGGTCTTATACGTACTTCTAGAGTGAGATGAGTATAATAGTCAGCTGAGAAGACAATATACGAGGGAGAACTTACTTCGTTACCGGCGTGAGGTGCCAGCCCGATGGCGGCGAAGCTGTGGCGGCACGTCAGATTGCCTCGGGAGGCTAGGTCCGTAGACAGGTAGCCACGGCCCTCTCACCACTGTATCAACTCGTCCTGGTTAGTCCCCGCTCCTCTAAAAGTGAATCACTTGTTAGAATCACAGGGAGCACTTACGGTGATGCGATTGCACATAGTCCCTGAGTGGTCACATTCTCGAGGATGATGGATGAGACGGTAAAGAGTAACGAGGACGTGCGAAGGAGAGAATGAGAATCAAGATTTCATAAGGAGTGGCTGACCTGCAGCGGTCGATTCATTTAAATTATACAGGGTAGCGGAGTCATATAAATAGGACAACACGGATCTCAACGAGAGAAAGACTCGAGACACACAAATCTGCACGGGTTTTTGGCCAACATGTAAAACAACGCGACTTTTAGAGGAAAGCCAACCACCACCAGTCCCACTAAGCCACGCATCACCATGAGGTCCTTGTCGTGAGGCATCGGAGCGAGGAAGAGACCTATAGCGATGGCAGCGATGGCGGTGGGGATGCACTGAACGGCCAATCCACACAAGTACGCGTGGAAGCCAGGATAACCGCCGCGGGTTCTCCACGTCTTCCGCACCAGCGCGATGACGGCCGCAATCGGGATGACGGCCGCGTACACCACAGCAGATCCGTATAGAGAGACGAACAACGTCGCGTGGATGAAAGCTGCATGTCGCTCATCGGACGATGATGGGGAAGGGGTGGGGAAGGGGAAAACCTCGGGGTCAAGTGCGGGGTCATAACCACCGGTCACTTGCTCGCCGACGACCAGGTATGTGACGCTCATCGCGTAGGTGACACCGAAGGCGGACACGGTCGCCACGACGCACGTAAGGATGCGTAAGGCCACCCCGCCACGAGTGACTTTCTCCATGCCGAAGAAGTTGCGCTGGGCCCGATCACGAATGCAGACGCTGAATTTGTGCGGTCGGGCATCCGGTGCCTCGAGGTCGATGTCGACCATGGTCGCGTCGTCGTCATCGTAGACTCTAGGGTGCAGACCAAATGTGTAGGGATGAGGGTGTTTGGGAGAAGTAGGCGTGGAAGAGGGAGTGTGGGGGGCGGTTTCGTCGTGAGGAGACGCCGCGGTAACGAATGTCTTCATAGCAATTGGGGCTGGGACCGTCATGGTATAAGATCTTGGAAGCACTGCAGGACGAAGGAATGTGAGGGGAGGTAGTGAGGAATTTAGAGGATGCACAGCAGCCTTATATACTGAAGTCACAGTGCGGGCAAAGCGTCACCTGCCACTCGGCAAAGCTTTGACTTTCGCGGCGGACAAAGAAGGAGCATGAATGAGAACTCAGGCACAAATAGAGCTCGTAGAGAACAAAAGACGTCGAAGGCTTAGCTTGTGCTTCGCATCTGAACAGCCTTGTAAGGTCTATGGTACTCCTCGCCGTCCAACTTCTGGCCGACGTCTCGCGAGGCCGCAGCATACGCCAGCCGAAGAGATACAACTTGCTTGGAACCACAAATATACACGTAAGGTAGTACATAAGCCAACATACACTGCTCCGTCGAAGCGAAAGCTTTCGAGAAGCGACCTCCTCGTGCTACCATCGAGTGCTCCCGCAGCTCTCTACGACCATGGATACGGTGGCTCATCAAGCAATCCTGTCTGTTCCGCGCTCCATTGCTAACCGCAATAGGGCCACGCCCAACACGCAGAGCGGCACGTAGAAGACAGCGTCGCTGCCGTCTCGAGCTGCAATGGTAGCCACAGTGGCGAGGAGGTGATAGCGGAGGTTGATTGGCCAGCGTGCTCGGGCAACAACAAAACCAAGGATCACCTCAACAAACACAAGCAGGCCAGTTGCATAATGCAGGATGTCAATTCCAACTGCTGCGAGAGACATGATTCCCGCCACAACCATGATGTCGGCGGATAGTGGAATAGGGATATGGGCGGTGACGCGAGTTGTGCGATGCTCTGCCGCCCGCGGTTCTATCGCTCGCGTCTCATTAGGCTCCATGTTTGTAGAAGTGGCTGCGGTAGCCGGGGGAAGGGAAGAGTCATCCTCGTCACGGGCAGGAGTGCATGCGGGCTGAGAAGCGGAGACGGACATGGGGGATATTCGATGTCCAAACACATCTGAGCGCAAACCTCTTATATTTGAAGGACTGCGACACATATTTTTGCAGTCCTATGACATTCCTAGGACGGAATTGCCCCAGGTCCATTCCGCACGGCGCGTGAGGACGAGGCGATAAGAGGCAACGGCCCGTCAAGCTCGGAACCATGTGTTCGCTGCACGGAAAGGATAACATCTTGAAAGTTTACGCATGTAAAGCGTACGTGCTCGTCAAATAGTACCACACCGCCTCAACAGTCTCCAGGAAACGAGTATAGTGGCCAAAACAAAAGCACTTCGAGAGACAATAGGGATAAGCACTCACCATGCAGGTCACTGTGGCCCGTCTAACGGCCCCACTGGTGGGCTCAAAAGCAACGCCGCAGTCCAACAAGCAAGCATGTTCAGTTGACGGCGGAGGTCAGGATGTGTCCGACGAGCCAGAACTGAGGACCTTCGACGGAATGCGGGTCCAAATGAGAGACATCGGGAGTACTAGTAATACTACCACAGAGGTCCGAGCGTGGTGGCGACCAGACTTAGCGTAGAACGTCAGCCAGTCAAGAGCGTTCAAGTGAGCGTCGTGCGAGTCCTCTGTCGTCAGCAAGTCGAGGGAATGTGAAAGTTGAGTCAAGGACTCGCCGATGAAGAGGAAGCAGCCCACGTGGCAAGGCATCCGTATATGGCATCCCTGACGCCCTCAGGCTTGGCACGTCCTCCAAGGTTACTTATCTCTTGTGACACAAGCAGAACTCATGTTGACGACGAAATCGATATAGATATACACTATAGTAAGTACTGAGCTCGCAGCTCGACGACTACATATGGCACTCAAAACCGGCCTAATGACTATACACAGTACTTGCTTACTGCCCTGAACATCCCGAGAACGACCCATAGCACAACACGCAAGAGCAGACGGAGAAGATAATGTAAAGCGACTTGAATCAAGACAAAAGTAACGAACCCAAATATACCAGTAACAAAGGCACGTCCAGCACTGAACCCGTCCAGCGGCTGCAGCACGACCCCGACGCCAGGCCCAATCACGGACGCCACGATGGTCCCTGGAAAGGCGAACCCTACCACGTATTCCCAAACACCTAGTCGGCGTTTGTGCGTCATGAATCGCTGCACTTCCAGGACGGCCATCCCGATGCATATCCCGCTGCCAACCACTGCGCATCCGACGGCGACGGCGCGCATGACTTCCGGCCTAAAGCACCACTGCGATCTTCCCCGACATGTCTTCATCAGCGGATCCACAGAGTAGTGGAATTGGAGGGAGCCAACGAGGATGGATGAAAGGCCGAGGACGAAAGAGGCGGCATAGAAGAGGATGGCCGCGCCGAGTGCTAGTGCGATGCTGATCCCGATGTCCCAGGACGTGTTGGAGGGAGCAACGCGCTCTGCGGGTCGTACTATGGTGCATCGCGGGTCCTCGGAATGTTCGGGCGGGATAGCTTGTGGCATCAGCGTGGCAAACGACGCTGTCGACGCATTGAACGCGTCTGTGAACTCGACCACAGTCTGCTCGGGACGTTCAGGTGGGGCGGGAAGCGGGATCATGAGTGAAGAGGGGTGGAGGTCGCTAGGATAGTGAGTCATCGGTAAGATAGGCATCTCTTATATGTAAATCAGCACACAATGACTTCGAGTATGTAGGCGTACCTGGGAATGTAGCCATGCTGTTGCTATGTGCATGGGCGGCGCGCCAGCAGCCCGCCGAAGAGACACGAACAATACATAAATAGGAGCTCTAACGCTACTACAGTACATCACAAGGTCCGTGCGATACGTGCCCGTCAGCAAATCTCCAGGCAGCACACCAAAACCGCGCACGAGCACTCGTCCGCGCCAGAATCCTCAGGGCACAAGCACAACAAGAGCGCGAGGACCTGCACAGGGAGGCCAATCACGACATATCCCATGTACCCGGATGCCACCACCTGGCCCGTCGTCAGTCCAGCGAAGTCGGCACCGACGCTGTGTGGATCCACGCGGATCCCGACGGCCATGAAGAGACCGGCCACGGGCAGACAAGCCACCAACACCGTGGTCAAGTATACCCGGGGCCTGCGCGATCCCGTACCCTTCTGAACGGAGAATTCGAGGACGGCGGCGACGAACACGAGGGCGGCGTACACGATGGCGCAGCCGTACAGTGCTAGCAGCCACGAGGCGGGCCACCAAGGCGGCCGGGTGATATCGGAATTGGGGGCGGCGTGTTGGGCGGGGTCCGCAGGATAGATTTGAGGCTGGGCGTCGGTCGAGGGAGTCGGGTCCGAGGGCATCTCCGCGTTATAGTTGAGGATGCTCTTGCCAACCAGCGGGAAGATCGCGCCTGCGACGTACGCCACGAGGAAGAGGAACAAGGTGACGAATATCTCGAGCCCGCCGGAGCCGCTATCATGGTGGTCGACAACTTGTGACCGGACGTGTTCGGTCCTCTGCCTAACGCGCCTGGCTCTGTCTTCATTTGCGCCGGATGGTCGTGACGGGTAGCGTGGCTCAGGGGTCGGTGGATATGGACAAAGAGTGGCGGTTGAAGAAACGGGGGATAAGGAGCGTGAGTTTATGGCCTGCATCGGAGGACGAGCAGACATGAGTGTGAACGAAGGCAATGGGATGCATCAGATGCGCGGCGACGAGTTGTACTTATGCATTTCCAGCTGCGTCACGCATTGACGTCGCAACTCACAAAGAGTCTTTGTGATTCCGAGGGCGCACGCGATACAGAGATGTCCAAGCGACGATCCATTGGCCCCATTGAAAGGGAAGCCATACATTATACGGACTTCTTCCGCCGACAAAGAAAAGCAAACAATAACAGGCCCACGAGTCCGAGTCCGACCGCCACCACGCCAAAGCCGAGAGAACCCGCCTGCAGGGCCTGGATCAACGATAGTCCATCCGGGCCAAGCTGGCCTGGGAGGAACACAAGCCCCACGGCCGTGACGAACACGCCCGCCACCACCGTGAGCCCACCCAAAGCCCAGAAGAACCCCTGCTGCCACGAGCGGCGGGCGTAGTCCAGCAACCGCGCCACAAGGAGCACGAGGACGCAGCCAGCGCCGTTCACGACCGCGCACCCGACTGCCGTGACTTCTGCGAACGCGGGAGTGACTTCGCACTTCACGCGTAGCACCGACTTCTCCGCCTTGTACTGCAGGAGAAAGCAGCCGAGTTTCATGAACGCGGCCGCGAGCCCGAAGGAGACCAGCGCACTGAAGGCGACGACGAGCGGGAATAAGGGGCCCGATAGGGCGGGCATGAGTGCGCCCAGGGGTGCTGTAGCGACGTCGTTGGGATGCTCGGGGACATCGACTTCGTGACGTCGGTCAGGGTATGTGCGTTTCGAATGGGTGATGGAGGAGGTGTCCGAGAATCGCGACCTCTTCGACGAAGATGTGTCGTCCCAGTAGAAGAGAGAGTCGTCGTCTGTTAACGGCATAGGGCGGGGAACCTAGCGCACCGCGACGTACGGGGATGTAGTGCGGGAACGGATGAGACAGTACTGGTACTTATGCGCACCCAGGTGCAGCATCTCCGACAGCAACCGGGGAATGGTGCGTCAAGGGAACGGCGACCAGTCTCTCTCCCGGAGAGATATAGCATGATACTCACATGTCGTCAAACGTATCCTCTGTCATCCTTTTCCAGGTCCTGCCAAGTATCCTTCCTGCGGTCTGCCGTGTGGTGAGAGGACCGCTACCAAGCAACTTTAGGAATAGTCCAGTAACAACCTCCTACACGTCCCGCGTCAACAAAGAAACAAGGGAGACGCTGCAGCCTGCAAAAAATCAGTCGCAAGGTGGACAGCTCAATCGATCAGATACGAACGTGTCAACTCTGAAGTCTCAAGAGCCTCGTCTGAGTCGTCTTTCGTAAAGGTCGCTCCAGCGTAACTGAAGCCTCGCGTTCTTGCCAAAGCATATAAAAATAAAGCGCACAGGAAGGTTCAGAGATGACAAGCTGAAGGAAGCTGAAGGAGCGAGAGAGAGTTCGGAAAGCGCGCTGGTGGGTCGAACGCCGTCGGCCACGTGGAAATCCCAGTATGGTAACTCAAGCGCCGTGTGGTGGTCTTGACGACTCGAACAAAAGACTGTTTGTCGTCCTAAGCCGTTATCCGGGGCGAGCAGTCACGACGAGCTCAGTCAGCATGTCCTCACTACTACTCTGCAAACCTGCCAGTATGCGCTTTCTGCCTACTTATCTGACAAAAGCTCTCGATCCTGAGAGGCATGCCAACGTTGCTAGCTGAAGCCCGCTCCCGCCGACTCCTCACAGCGTCATGACAATACCGACAGGTGAAGGAATCGGGCCCTGCAATCTACCTCTATTGTATAGCGCGTAGATGGCAGGGTCTGTGAGTCTCTATAAATGCCTCTGGAGGTCTTCAAGTTTCGGCAACGTCGACGCCTTCCGAAATCCGACCTTACACGATCTTTCAAGCTTAGCTCTACGCCGATACTCCGGCTCAAACACGCTCTCCGTCTCAAAACCCCATAGACTATGTCCTCTTCCCAGCTCTATCATCGACGCTCGTTCCTAGTAGGCTCCTCGTCTCACCAGGATGTTGAGCCCGCCACAACCTCTACATCCGACATGACAGCCCGTGATCCCATGACGAAGGCGGAAATCCTCATAATCGTCTTCCTCGCGGTCTTTGTTCTACCCACTATTCTTGGCTCACTCAGCTGTGCCATGCATTATTTCCCACTTCTCTTCTTCCAACACCAATCACCGTACTCGGCCCTCACTCCGTCCACATCCACCCACGTCCAACTCACGATGCTGGGCTCCCTGATTACCGCCTTTCCCATCTACTTCCTGTGGTACGCCGTGGAGAAGATCCTCGGGAAGAGCTGGATCGTACGCTCTCTCCTCGTCGCTACATTGAGGACCCTTCCTTTGGCCGCGGGTGTCGCAGCTGTTCCCAGCGCTGCGCCGGCCGGATTCCATGTCGAGCATGGGGTCACAATCGGGCTCTGGAGCTTGGTACCCGAACTGACCTTCCTGGTCGGCTTCGGTGCGCTCATGAAGCGTTGCGGCCTCCTTCCAAGATTCTCATGAGGGATGCGCCATCGGACTCAACCGGTTCGATGTCCTGGCCGCGGACGTTCTCGACTGAGTCGATAGATACGTACAGGAGATCGGACTGTGACATAATGTACATCGTAGATAGAACATACCCCGTACTCGTACAACTCTTAGATACACAGACAATGGCATACCACGCTTCACCGATTGAACGCCTTCGCGAACACCCCGAACGCGCGCGAGAACGCAGACGGAGTCGTCGGCGTCGGCGCAGGAGTCTCGAAGCTCCCATCCTCGACCACCACTCCAGTGCTAGGCAGCAACGCAGGCAGCACCTTGCGCTTCGGCCGCGCATGCACTGTGGGCGTTGTGGGCGTGTCCGGCGGAGAACTCAATTCGATCTTCTGTATCAGCGCCGATGTCTCGCCGGCGTCCTCGTCCACGCTTCCGCGCCGAGAGGGCGAGGGGCTCTCGACCACGATCCCTCCCAGGATAGACCGGCTGCGATGGTGGTCGCTCGTAGCTAAGGGTCAACCGGGGGTCAGCATCTCGATGACGGTGCCGTGAGTCGGAGGAGAGACGAACTCACGAGTGGCGGGATACGAGCTGTCCTCAGACGACGAGCTCGAGGACGTGTCTGCATGTTCCTCCTCATCAGCGCTCTCAAAGATGGGGCTGTCCTCGAGAGAGCCAGCGCGAGTGGAGAGAGTGCCAGCCTCGAAGAGCACTGAACCCTCGCTGGCGAGCTTGGGCACCCTCCGCACGACATTCCGGCGGTCATCTGCGCACTGGTCGTAAGTTCCAAGCCAGAACACCAGTAGTAGGAGTACTTCGTACCTCGCTTCGCGGCGAGCGGGTTGCATGTAGACAGGCTATACTGGCTCATGGCCGTAAAAGTTTTCAGGTACAAGGGGACAAGGGTGCGAGCAGTAGGAGAAGCTGGGAGGTAGAGGATAGTGTCGCATTATATCCCCCTCGGACGCCGCTCCTCACGAAGTGTCCCTCGGGATCGTGCTTTCCAGGCCTAGGCGAACCGTCCCCAAGGACAAGACATACAAAAGATGTTCCTCTTCAGGCGCAGGTGCCTCCCCGCCCAGCATGCTTCTAGTGCGTCCGAGGGCGGTGATGTTATGTACGAGCCAGAAAGGACCTAGAACAATAACATATCAGATAAGGTCTGCAAGGTGCAGCAGCGAGATGAAAGACCGCTGAGTACTGAATACTCACTGGTGACCGGTCTCCCAGCCGTGTTGTGAGTATACCGTGCATCTGGCCTTCGAATCCCGGGCGGGCTGAGCGAGGAGGAGAAGGGAGGAGAGGAAGGCAAGAGTGTCGCGGCAAGCGGAGGGCGTGGCACTACACAATCGATTCGGAGCGCCGACTTGAAACCGAGCCGAACCAGCGGTGTGCCTGAACTTCAACCTGTACTTGATCTTGACTTGAACTACTGGACTGTCAATCTATGGATTACTGCTTGACTCTAGGGTATACGTACAACATGCGCGCAAACTACCACACGACGTCTGTCCGATTTCTTGGGCAACAGGAGGGCGGAGGGCGAGGGAGACATCGTTCTGAGTCGCCGACCTCTCGCTCTACCCTCGCGCATCGAGGATGGGCAGCACGGTACTCGCGCGCACGCAAGACTCGGCACACCACCGACATCGCTCCTCGGGGAACATACAGGATCGCCGCGCCGACGAGGTTCGTAACTGCAGCGTCTCTCGCGTCCATAGGAACGAGCGCAGAGTGCTTCAGCAGCGCCGCCCCGAGGGCACCGACCGCAGCGGCGCGTGCCATGCAGAGGGGTATCCCGAGCCATAACGGCCATACCCCGCACAGCTGCGTGCGTATTGGTGAGTCTGCTCTCTTCTCGAAATCCTCGTACCACTCCGATTCGAGATGTCGGGGACTCGGGGTGGGGGTACGGCGTAGCTCCGACGCAGACCGTGGCGGAGGTGACGGATCTGAAGAGCAGCTGGCTACGCAGAGGAAGAGGAGCGCGACGAAGCTGCAGATGCAGATGGCGTGGAATGTGATGGCGCCGACTAGGCCGGTCGTTGTGGCGGCGACTATGCGGACGTCGTACGCGACGTCGTCCGGTCGTGTCAGGCGCAGGATGGTGTGTCCGAGCAAGGAGTTCGCGGCGCCGTTGAGACCTTGCGGCACTCCGAGCGCGAAGGCGACGTGGAAGATGTCAGTTGCGCAGCTCCATGGCGGTCTCCTGGGGGAGGCTTCCGGACTCGAAGGCTGGTACTCGTCGTGATTCGTGCGTCCCGCAGGCTCCTTCGTCACGGAAGTCGCCACGGCGTACGAATCGACGATCGTTTTCACGGAACTGAGAGAGGAGGAAGATGGGATGCGCTTGAGGCTCTCGTCGAACGCATGGCGAAGTCCCTCTATCGTCCAGAACGGCTCGACAACCGTCTGCTCCGACGCAGAGTCGCTCTTGACAGGGCCTGATACGCTCTCGTCAACAAAAACTCATGAGAAGGGCAGCTACAGTACTCACATGTTGCGCGCGTAGGTAGCGACATGTGGCCCATCTTCGTTGCGATACTCAGTGGGATGCACAGACCGTCCGTCCGAGACTTGTTCTTATACTCCTTGAAGGAGATCGCTGTGGCCCTTGTGCATCATTGCAGCTCGGGCCACAAGCGTATCATCATTCCTGCGAGCGGTGTGGCGTTTTCTCACTCGAGTCTCTGAGAGACTTGGCGGTGATGACTGTGCGTGGGTCGCCGGCCGAGAGATACCACTCTTTGCAAGCGTCGTACTGTGGGCAGACATAGAGGAGTGAGCGGAAGATGATCGATGAACTCAGAACTGCAGTCTGCTGATGTTCTCCCAGCGCTAAGCGCACGCATGAGGTGTAACAAGACATGTCATGGTCTGCTGAACGGTGCAGGACAATAGTGATTCTGAGACATAGCTTTGTCGACCACGAAGAAGCACGAAGGGCGATGTCTCCGATGTCCCGTACAGTCGCCGCTCAGGTACATGGAGATGCTAGGACCGAAATCCTCTCGAACCTAGCGCTGTACAAGCAGCCTGCAGGCTGTATCGTATTCAAGTTATGTCATGGCTACAGACGAACACATCTGTTCGATTTGCATTGCTCTTATACGTTCGAGACCCTACACATTCGACCATCCCTTCGCCCCCGGCAGGATCTCCCTTTCGTAGTTCAGGTGGTTCTTCCTCACCATATCCTCCAGCTCGAAGGGAGCCTGCTCGGAATGGTTGTGGTTCGTTGGCAACTCTGGCTGAGACGGGTCCTTGTTCTTTCCCTTACGGCCCAGCACCGCAAGAGTGAGAAAGCCGGCGGAGATGATGGCAGCTCCGACCGCGCCCATGCGAGCAGCATGAAGCGGGTCTACCCCGGCATTTGCGCCCCGACCATGAAGCATACTGGCTCCCAGTGCGCCTGCCGCGGCCCCGTTTGCGGCCTCGATGCACACTTGGATGGGAAGTGCTGCCAGTCTGATACCGCGGGACTCGGGCCGGGGGGCGTCGCTGAGCCACTTCGTGCAGACGATACTGAGCAGGGGTAGTGTGACCATAACGCCGATGAAGTACAGCGTGGCTCCTCCAACAGCACCGATGTGGACGGCGTTGATCCCGGTCGTGTGGTACGCTGCATCTGGGTAGGCAGCGCGAAGGATGGCGTGGCCAGCGAGCATCGTTAGGAGTTGTCCGAGCGCACCGATTGACGCGACGACTATGACGAGAACAAGAATGAGAATGAAGTAGATTAGGGTTTTCTGCTTCACTTTGCGCAACATGGTATGCAGGTGCGATCCGTCCGCGGGCTTGCAGTAGACCCGGAAGCTGACGCCGGTGAGGGAACTGTTCTCCACAACGGTGGCGATGAACTGCTTGAGGACTTCGTTGGCTGGCATGACCTAGCTGGAGTGCAATTAGTCCCAGAAGCATCGCGAGCTTGGAAGGCAATGCTTACTGTGGCGTGCAGCTGGCGTGGACGACTAAGAGGGTAGCCGTGGTCGGCAGCTACTTAAGAGTCGAGGATTTGAGACGGGATGGGCGATACTACGAGCTCTACCCTTTTATACCGCAATCGCTGCCATATCGGAAGATCCAGCGGACAGCCAAGGAGGCGTAAGAGGCTGCAGGAGGCGACGATTGGGCGACGAACCTATTTAAATAGTTATGTGTACATGATGCTATACTCACTCCGATAGCTGACGGGCTCGAGGAGGCCATAGCTAGCTACCCTTGTAGTGCATTTGTGAGTTTACTGGTCGTGAAGGTAACAAAATGAGGTATTGTTGTGCGAGTTCGAGATGAAAGGCCCGCAGGCGAATGACGCGGAAGTTCGCAGCACGGGCGCCCTCGGGCCGAGAGTACAGCTGTGGCGGAGTGGCGTTTCACGCTTTCTCTCATCCTGCTCTCAACCACGCACGTCCTTGAAACTCTTGAACTGTTTGACGGATCTCAACATACTGCGTATGCGTCTTGATGCACGAACATACGAGCTCGGACTCCCCGATAGTCAAATCCTGCAACTGGAGCGCAACTTGGTCGGACACGACACTAGTAAGTAAGTATTGGCCCACGTCAGCCGCCCCACTGCAGCGGGAATCCATCCATACACCTTGTGACTCAGTGATACTTACCGTAGCAGGTGAACGTTTGAACACTCATATTACTATATGCCAGAGCCAGCTCGAAGCATATACCGCCCCGACTGGATAGCCACTGCGCAACGTCCGCATGGCCGAGGAACGTCGCGATGGGGATTACACACGCAGACTCGTGTTGGGAGGCTCGTGCCCCCGGGATACAAGGACGATGGC
The DNA here is from genome assembly GCA_004369055.1 of Polyporus arcularius HHB13444. Classification (NCBI taxonomy): domain Eukaryota; kingdom Fungi; phylum Basidiomycota; class Agaricomycetes; order Polyporales; family Polyporaceae; genus Polyporus; species Polyporus arcularius. The sequence goes on along the minus strand of ML211078.1, from coordinate 24,098 downwards.
GGCGCCTGGTGCTCATGCCCGCCACGAACACCGCCTGCTCTCCTCCCCGCCGCCCCGCGTGTTATGCCTCATGGGCCTGCGCGCACCCCCGAACCAGCTATAAACGCGTCCTGAAGCCATCCCGAGGATGGCAACCGACCCCGTATTCAGCTCTCTCTTCGCTTCCTCAACGCAGCCCCAGCTCGGACTTCAAACAAAACTCTACATAGGTGCGTTCTTCTGCGGGCATCGTTCATTGTGGCGGACAACTCGAACTTGCCTGAACCCTCATCTCTGCTCTAGTACCTCTATCTGCTCGCGTCTTGTATGCTCAGACACATGGACGAACATCAGCTAGGTGATCCATCAAGCCCACTCATGGACGATTACGAGCTCGAGTCCATCGAAAGCGCCACCATCGTCAAAGCGCGTCGCATAAAAGTGGCGGACGACTCCTTCTTCGCTCGCATCGTAACGGATAGATTCGTCCTCGCCCGCGTTGTCACATATCCTCCATTCCTCTGTATAGGTGATTCCAGTGCTGCATGTCGCTCACGAGCCTTCGATAACACTGATATGATCCATCGTGATAGCTAGTAAGACACCATCGCCTCAAGGTCACTCGCCACCGCATCGACCGACAAGTGACCTCGCCCCGGAACCCAGCGCAGACCGTATCGTCTCCCGGCCCGGGAACCTCGTCCTCGTATACCTCTTCGCACTCTTCCTCGCTCTACGACACTACCTCTCTCTCTTACTGCTGTTCTATGTGAGGCAGGACAGCAGACTCCCATTGTGGCGCGAGGCGCGGCGAGCGGCGTCGTCTTGGAGTGCGCGGTGAGTGTCGACTCCGATTCCTCGCGCTCCATGCACGCTTCGCTCACCATCTCGATGCATATACAGCTGCACGCCATGACGACCGTATTCCCTATTCGGAGCACGACGCAGTCTCCCACTGTGACGAGAGAGGACATCCTTTTCTCTCATGCACGCGGCACCATCCGCATACTTCTCAACGCCCAACGCGCTGCGGTAGCATGCCTACCGGCGGCCTCGCAGACTCCTGAGGGCAATCCCTAGGCAGCTATGGTGGCCATTAGGTACAGAATATGCATGTTAGGTGCCTATCGTGATGTACTAGTTGGACAAAGGACGCACATCGTCCACAATCTATGCACAAGTACACGGATACATGTACTGTACTACGGTACTAGGCACGACACAGCAGGTCGAGGGCGGCGTCAGAAAGAAGAAGCACGTCTCTCTGAGTAATTCTTCCACTGCGTTGCGTCTGGGCACAATGCGTCGCTGGCGAGGAGCGCGTACACGGCGTGTATGCGTACCGCAGCATATCCGACTTCGTGCAGCGTCCTCCTCCGAGCGACACTGTATATTGCGCATCACGCGTGTTCTATCTACGCACACCTGCGCTCGTACTACTTAGATACGCCAACTCGACTCTGTTCCATTCAACTAATTGTGAGGACATATAGCACATGAACTCGAACACAACTATCCTTTCACCGCTCGCAGACCAGTATACCGCGCTCCGCCAGACGCGAGAAGCACCGAGGAAGATCCAGGAACCATCCCTCTGCATCAGGTTTGTTGCTGAGCAAGCACCAGGTGACCCTCGTCAGGGACGTGTACGGCGGTTCGGAGAGTATCTCGTCGAAACAGAGCCACTCGTACAAAGTGGGCAACCACCCTCGCATATCTCGCATCTGGGCCTCGTGGACGATACGGACCGTCTTGATATGTTCGGACTTGATATGGAGAAGTGCGGCAGGAGCAGTGCGTATGTCGTCGTCCGCCATACGAAGCTCGAAGTGTCTGAGCTGGGAGAATGTCGACAGTCCTGTCATTTTCATTCAGCTACGAGGGACGCTCCGAAACTCAATCTTCACGCTCACCTCTGAACTCGCGAGTTTGATTAGCGATATGTATGGTGAGGCTTTGTATCGAGGAGCCCCAAGAACCGACAGTGAAGTCCCAGGTTGGAAGGTCCTGCCTGTACAGCGTGATCTGCAAGGTAGGAACGCTGGTCAGACCGAAGCCCACTGCAACGCGGTGAAAACTGAAGATGCACTCGCCTTCAAGGTACGCAACTCAGGTGCACAGTATGTCGAGCCGCCATCGTCGAGAGCCGGGTCCGGACCACCGCCACTCCATGTCACAGACTTTAAGTCCAGTGTTTCGACCGCGCGGAAGGCAGTGACATACACCACAAGGTCGTAGTAACACTGGAACTCGAGGCGCGCTAGCCGGAGGTCCTTGATCGTTGGACAATAAAACGCAAACGACAGAATGAAGTCCTTGAGCGCCGCAGAGGACTGCAGAGTCGTGGAACCGGTCGGGGCCACACCACGGATCGAGAGTTTCCGCAGATTCGCCATGCCGCGTATTGCTTGACGCGACAAGGGCACTTCATTGGGCAAGACCCATGGGGCGGGCCGCACCGAGCGGATATGGGCGGAGAGCTCCTTCACCATCGAAGCTAGGTCCTCGTTGCTGGTCATTGTCCTTCCAAAACCTTCGATTACTTTTCCTCCGGAGATGGCCACGTCAGCGTACAGGCGGACTTGCGAGGGTCTTACCATGGCTCGGCAGGTAAGAGCGCATGAGCAAAGGGTCTTCCTAGCATATCGTGAGGTCCTCAGTTCCTTGACGGCATCCAGGACGAGTAGTATGACGTCGAGTGGCAAGGAGACGATCCGACGGGAGAGCTGCGGCGTCGTCGACACAGAGCCGGTCTGTGAGAGAGCCGTGGTGTCTTGGTGCTGCATAGTTCGTCGCTCGCGCCGAGGCATGATGGTGGTTCAGGGAGAGGACTCAGTACTCAGACAATGGCGGGAATTTAACCCGCGCCACAAGCGTGTTGTTTGTGAATGTTGTCTTTGAGGCCATTGCGGCATGTGGCTCTCCACCATGACAGAGAATCGAGATGACACCGGAGTACGACGCCTGGGAGGTCACAGTCCTGTTCGACCACGCTGTCCAGTTCTGAGTTCGACGTCCTCCAGGTCGACAGATCTGAGATCGAAGGCGAGCTGCTGCCACGCGGCCGACCGCCGTTTGACAAGGACCGCCGCAATCGTGATCGCAAACTGGTGAACGATGGAAGCGTGACTTGGGTGACTGGGGGCGCGAAGGATGACGAAGATCCAATGGGGTATCAGCGTTCAGCAGCAAGTGAAGCCTGGCCGCTGCTCGTCTCAGTACGATGCCTACGGGAACGAAGCAAGCACTTGTACATGGTGGCCTGCCTGACCGGCGAGGAAGAGGGCGCCGGCGCGAGGGGGTGAGACCGCTGGAGGCGGGTAGAAGGCTGGACTTCAGTCGAAGGTGGGTGCGCTAGCGGGGCAGATGATCAAGGTCGTGCAGAGGGCTCGATAGAGACTCGGACACCGTCTTGCAAGTTGCATTGATATCGCACCTGAGCCACAGAGGTTAGCAGTCATACTAACTCATCGTCGAGAGTAAATAAGCCTCACACATGCAGTAGGTCATGGAACGCGGATCCGGAGCCATACCGTTTCCTCCGCACGTCAGCGTTACAGTCGCCCCGGCGGCGGACGATCCGTCCACAGGGTCTGGATTTGTCGGCCGATGTACTCGATGTCGCAGGCGGCGTAGAAGAACAGCGAAATGGTTGTCCGAGCACGCACACGACGCACGCGGTCTACGTTCTCTAGGGCTTACACCCAGCGAGCACGACGCGTGTGCAGTCCGTAGTGCCGGGCCTTGTTTCCTGGCGGAATCGTCAGAGTCGGAGTCGACGTGCCTCATGAACGGAGCACCCACGCATGCTCGGAACCCAAGGAATTCTCGACGACCGTCACATCCTCCCCATCGATGTGCGTACACTGTACCTCAAAAGCAACGATCATGTCCCACCCACCCACCCTCAACCGCCTGCGCGAGACTCTGACGGAAAGCTCGCCCTACTGCAGCGGCACGCTGCAGCTGCCCGACGACTCCTTCGAGCTCTTCTACGGCAAGGGATCCCCCAGTACGTTTCTGCGCTGGAAACCTCGTCATCGTGTCCACTGACGAGGACGAATGTCCGCAGGTTCATCAACATCAGCAAGACAGCGAACTCTCCGGGCTCGCTCGACGCGCTGCAGTCGGCCAGCGAGCCCGCCAAGTTCGGAAGAGGCGACAAGACGGTGCTGGACGAGAGCTACCGCAAGGCGGGCAAGATGGACACGAGCGAGTTCATTATCGCAGTCTTGCACTGTTCTAAGAGCACATTCTGAGGGCCCTTCATGGGTATAAGCCGCGCGCGAATGTGAGGAGCAAGTCCGATGGACACGAGGTTCACATTTGCTGCTAGGCATCAGGACGACTTCGAACGGCAATGCTTGACCTAACAGTCTAATCCAACAGAGTAAAACGTCAGTCACAACATCTCTTTGATTCGATAATGAGAGATGTACGGCAACTCGTGGACGGCTTGTCAATGTCAGACTTACCAGCGAGGCATGCCGGTCCCTGGACCGACCGAGCGGATGGTTTATATCCCGCAGATTGCTGTAGACGCAAAATCATAGGAAGCAGAGGACGTCAGACAGGGCCTAAGTTTTGGATGTCCCCGGCAAGTCGTTGTCATGGAAGAGGAGTTGTCGCAGGTCAAGAAGTTTGCTATCGAGATCCGGAGCTGAAGCGCCGAGCCACGTTGTCCGGTTAGACGCGTGCCCGTCTCGAGTTGCTCTCGACTCTCGAGCATCATCTGTATAGACTCCTCACCCAAAGCTACTACCACGACGCGCATTTCGCTCTTGTTTTGGCTAGCGAAGCGGCACTCGAAAATCCATCTCAGCCCCGAAGTCAACTGCTAACTTTTCCAGCGCGCACGCGTCATGTAAGTTGGCATCAGACCCCGCAGTCAGTCTTAGTTTTGGTACTGATCAAAGGGAACGCAAGCTACTTACATATTCGGGAACGAGGAACGGACGCCGCGCATGCGTTGTTCTTCCGAAGTACACGCATGCCCGCTTCGTGTGATGCGGACTCGGCAAGCTGCACAAGGGCGTCGTGACAACGCCGACCAAGTCTAGCCAAGTCTCTGTTGCCGACGGGCCACGGTCGCCGACTTTGAGGTTTGAACTTGAACATGCTTTTCGTCTACAAATCACAGTGGCTTGCCATGGATGAAGGCAGCTGAAGGCAGCTGAACATGAGACGTCGAAAGTTTTGCTGACACAGCTGGCCATGGACGGCAATCCGTGATGTTTCACACGACGTGAAAAACACCGACCGCCCGCCAACCGCCCGCGAGCAGGAAGCTCACCGTCGAGCGGCGGCTTGCCCTGACCCAGTGACCCTTCCTATCGGTTTCTGCGTCTATCATAGGCGGAACGGCAACGTGCGCGTTGCTGTTGGGTGCAGTGCACCTCCCCTTCTCGACTCTGCCCTTCATATTGACCTTCCGGTGCGTATTCCGCTCACATCTCCGGGAAGAAGCCCGGGATTGACGCTGTTTTTGACATATAGCGCTAGACAGCGCTCCGCGTGCCGCCTATAAACCATAAACCATCCACGTTCCAGGACCGAGCATTTGCCCAGCGATCCAGCGATCCCACGATTACGCTCCCAGAGCAACAGTCACACTGCACCAGCCCCTCGACGCACACAATTCCCGAGACGAAGCGGCGACCTTCCTGCCGATCCCTATAAGCGAGTACGTACGCGAGGCTGCGCTCGGATGACTTCACTCTGAGCTCTCACTTGAACTGCGTCTGACTCCCAGCATCCCCGCCACCGTCCATCTGCATCTGCATTTACCAGCGACAACATGAGCATGGCGACTGCACGAACCAGCGACGACGCAGAAGTCACGTACAGGCGTCCCACGTCCTACGACTCCGCACGAAGCACATTCTCCATCGCCACACCATCCGCGGTACGTAGCAGTCGCCACAACACGACCCTTTCGGAACCCGGCCGCCTCGATTGGAATCTGGCGCTGACCGTGCCTTCGTTCGTCCAGGGACGGCTTCGCTTCATCTGCCTCGACCTCCCGTCGATCCCATTCAGCGAGGACGCGGAATTTGGCCCGCCAGAGGAGATGATTCCCTGCGAGATCCCGTTCGTCGATCGCAAGGGCGACATGATCACCGTCTCCGCCGCGCTCGCACGCACGCTGCACCGAATGGGCTGCTACGCCCTCGCAGAGGGGAACTTTTGTCCGTTCCCGCAGGACGTCGACCGGACGCTCTCTCTCGTCTTTCACGTGAGCCCGTTTCACAGTGCGGCCGTGTGCTGCTCGCTGACTGGCTGCGACTCTGCTGACAGTTCCCGGACTACGGCCTGTTGGTCAGAGAGATCGCCACCGTCGAGGAAGGACGGCCGATCTCGCTAAATTGGCTCGCCTTCCGCGTGGCGCAGGAGATGAAGACGTGTATGGTGAGCGTCGCCTCTCCCCGTCTCCCCTCCCGGACGTGTATGCTGACATCAACACGTACACAGGACCTGGCGCGAGCAGCAGGTCGACCGATGCGGTACAACGGACTCGATATACAGGTCGACAAGTTGGTGATGAAGAGGCTAAAACGCGTCTCGAGGGACTCGTGGCAGCCCGAGTTTTGCATATGGTGCTGACCGAGCGCCGCCTTGCTGTACAGTATTGTTTTTCTGCTTTATCTCATCATCGGTCATAACGGTAACTCAGCTATCCCGAGCTTCGCCCATACGTCTGCGCATGGCCGTGTGGACATCTCCTATGAACACGCGCGACATCATCAAGAGCCAGAGATATGGAACCATGAGATACTCTCTCATTGACTCGGAGGTGCGTAGCTTGCCAATGACGGCCAGTCTCCTCGCCACTCGGTATCGCCGACTGCGCGATATACTCCGACTGGACTTCGCTGGACACATGAGTATATCAGTAATGTCCCATCAGGAAGTGCGCTTGCCCCCTTGGTTCTAAAGGACGGCCAGACGGACTGGTCTTGACATGGTACGTGTTTGGGTCCTTATATATATTCGGAGCTGATCCAACACTGCGTTATACGTACTTCAACAGGAACTCCCGGTTGCTACGCAGCGACAGGCCATGCTCGCATAGAGCTGGATGTTTGCTATACCTCAACAGTGGTAATCAACTACCGGCGGCGTCCAGTCTTCGGGATCTCCCGTGGCTAAGATCGACGACTCTCCAACCACACCGTACTGTCGCCACCACTTCCCCCCACTATTGACCAGCGACTTTAGGTCCCCTGCCAGTAGCACGGCGTTTCGATCACGCGCCCGAGAAGATCAATATTGATCATGCATGCCTCTCTCAAGACTCGTCGTGCACGCTGTAAGTGGGACGCTCTCGCCCTGTTCTCCTCGATGCATGGCTGATCGGAGCACATGTTGAACTTGGTAGTTCCTTAGTACCTTTGGCATACTGTCTCCGCCGTTCAGGACGCATGGGGTCCGCCGCTGTGCGACCCGAAGGCGGAGGCCGCCGCAGCGCCCGAGAAAGCGCTCAGCACCTCCAAAGAACTCCGATATCCATCGTCGCAGGCAGATCCAGCGGCGAGACTATCGTAAATAGATCACTCTGCGATCCCATCAACTGCCCCAGGGTACGACTCCTGCAAGCGTGACTCTTCTTCTGCAGCCTACGACCATCCTCTCTTCACGGACCGTCCCCCTCTGGGGTGGGCGGCCTCCCCATCCGTTTGTCGAACGATTCTAGTACCTTGACGACCGCTCACAATCGCTCGCAGAGCGCGCCTCGTCATCACCCTGGCACTCGTTGTCGACAGCTCGCGCTGGGGCCGCCCAACTCGATCGTCGTCCGGCTCCCTCCCGCTTGTTCAAGGTTGAGCTCTACTTCCATGGAGACTGCCTTGCGACAACACTCTATTATCCATGCTCTCCACATGAGACGACAAGAATACGCTGTGGCGGGACGGCGGCGTACTCTGGCTGCTCGCTATCTCTCGCCCCCGACTGTGGCGGGCAGTCGTGGCCGACGCAGTAGGTGTTGCTGAGGCAGTTCAGGTGAGCAAATGCGAAAGGATCCTTCGTTATCGCTTGCTAATGTGCCGCTTGCTTCCTCTGTGTGCGGACCTACTCGCACCTCGCGTGCTACGGCTCCTCGACGTCTCTCTCGTCTCTATGAACACCATTTGTCGACCTCCCTCGCTCTTTTGTCGCATGTTCCCTCCATGGCGACCGTCTCTTCACGCGCACACAGTCGCTGTCACAAAACACCCCGTCATACCACTACCGTACCTCACCAATTACACTCGCCACCTCGCTCGCCCCATCTGTCTCTACGTCGTCTCCCTTGTTCGAATCTTATGCCCTTGTTCTCCTCCAATGGCGACTGCCTATCGACGTTCACCATCATGTGATCGCTCTCCGCGATACGGCGAGCCTATTGTGCCGTAGCGGGCCGCCGAGTTCGGTGCGCACCAGGCTGTGGCGGCCAGACGTTGCCAGTCAAGAACGCGTTGCTGATGCACTATAGGTGAGCCGCGTCCCACGTATCCTTCCTCTCTCCCTCTTGCTCATGCGCCGCTCGCTTCCTCCGCCCTCGGGCATACCTGCATTCCCCTCAGCGCGACACCGCGACACCCCCCGCCCCATGAACAATTACAGTGACATCCTCGTGCCGACGGTGGACACCGTACGTATTGTGAGTGCTACGAGTACGGCGTCGGCAACCTTACAAGACCTCCTCCTTCGCCTAGATGCATGTCTACGCCTCGCGAACTCCCCGCCATCGGTCCATGGCGAACATGTCTCGGAGCTCGCATTCCTGCTCGTATTTATTTCCTTGCTGAGAGAGGGATGGAGGTCAGTACACACATCCCCCATGCGTCCGTCCAATCCTTACGCTCCGTCGCGTTCCTCAGCCTCCCGTTCCCTCGACTGCGAGTCGCAATATGGCTCCTGCACGACGGAATCACTCGACCTCACTGCCTATATCAGTAACTCCGAATGCTGCTCGACCCGCCAAAGCGCATACATCCCCTCCCAAACCCCAAGCTCGACCTCTGGCACAATACGGAATTCGCACAAGGTTTCGATGTCTATCTCCGATGTTCTATCCGCTGCAACCCTTCTCCCGTCCACTCGTGATCAGTTCCTCCAGGACTTGCGGAAGAAATTACTTCCTACGTTGCAGCGAATGAGTGGGAGTGGAATTCTCAGCGTCGTGGTTACGGGAGCGGGCTCTGATGCAGATAGTTCAATCTGTAGAGCTCCCAGTGGTATGTGGAGCTTGCCACTCGGCCCCCCAGGCACTGATGATCATTCTACACGCCTCAGACCTCTTAAATGTTGTCTATAGTGCTTTGATACCGTCGGGCCAAGTTTCAAGTGTCGTAGTGAGCTCTCATTATCAACTTGCGATCCATCATGAAGCTTACGACTGCCGAGCTCCCTTAGACTGCAGCGATCTCGCAATGTTACAGAGATGGACTCGCCACAGCGAGGATTCGATTCATCGAGGTCCTCCTGGGCGATAAGACCATAATGTGGCCAGCGCCGCTGTCTTGTAATGAGGGCGAGCATGTTAGCTAGTGACTTTGCGTCCGAGAACAACTCTCGGGAATAGCCGTTAATGTGGCGTCAATTTGCGCGAATTACTGAGACTGAGACTCCGACTCGTCCTGGGTCCATCTCATTCATCTCGATAGTCTCGGCCCGCACCTTTATCATCTGAACTCTGAAGATCTTAACATTCATTTGGACCTCATTCGATGGACCTGGATCCGCTTGGGTGGCCCGGGGTTGTAAACCGACCGACCAGGTTGTTGCGCAGCGCGATCCTAGAGCAGCGCCGCCAAAGACCTGGTTATAAGTACATGGGAACACTTGTGCTCTCATCGAGTGGGTGTACTTCCAGTGGAAATAAGTACTTCTGCTGATATCCGAGTGTTCTATATCCTCAGCGCAAGTACAGCTAGGATATGATATCCTTATCCGCTTTATGCATGCTGCAGGGCGGGCCTGGCTATGGCCCGTGGTGGTGGCCCTTATGCAGACATGCAAGACGTTGTATCACGAGGGTATCCAGCTAGCCCTCACGGAAACTATCCAATTACACAGCCATGATATCATCTCGTCGTTCTCTAGCTTCGTCCTACACACCAACTCGGCGTTCTTACCCTACCTCCGCAACCGCCTCTCAATCTGGATAGATGAGTCCGACCCCCCACATCCCGACTATGATTTCAGATGTTTCCCTCAGGCTATGCTGCGCACCACCCATCTCAGGAGCCTCCATATCATGAACTTAGAGCCTTTACTTCGGGCCTACCCTGATCTTTCTGCCGCTCTGTTATCCCTCCCCGCTCTGGAAGACTTGGTCATCGAAGTTTTGATTATAACGCGTCATGCGCACATTGCGAAGTTTCTGAGGGGATTCCGGTGCCCCCTGAAGTCCATCAGGCTACAATCCTTTGTCGATGATCATGGGAAGAACGTTGGCTACCGCCGCGAAGCCGACCCCCTCTGGCTCTTCGCTGGAGTAGCTAACACCTTGGAGATCTTCTCGATCGCAGGTTTGGTTCATATAGGAATTATGCACTGCTTTCGCAACGTCAAGAAGTTCCACACGGTAGTGCGGTCTATTCCCATCCTCAGACCCTTCATCGCTTCATTTCCAGCTCTTCGCACGCTCGTTGCGGTACCGCCCTCACATCCATCCTGCTATGCTGAAGTGGATAGGTTCCTCATAGATTGGACGGACAAAGGACACTGGGCTCCGAGGGACGAGAACTTTCCGACATGGATACGCTTTCGTGAGGAGAACAGGCGGGATCAGCTCGCTAACGGGTCATGGGACACACTGGACACGCTCATCTCCAACTCTCTCGTCGCGCGCACCTTTGGTCTCACCTGTTATGTCCGCAGAGTGCACCTGCTTCTCCAATTCGACCCAGTCAGTAGTCGCGTTATCATGACAGTGGCCAATGTCTTGCGAGACACGGAACCTCATTGCCTCCGCCTCGCCTTCTATCGCCTGGACATCGAGATAGTCTTGGACATGATGGAGCACCTCATCTACGTCCGCGACTGCCTTTCCGCTTTAGAACTCCGGCTGAACATCTGCGAAGGCTCATTCGACGCGAAGCAGTATCTAGTACGTGGATTCTCCTCCGACCGCACAGATATATGCGTCCGACTCTGTCTCACCAAACATTACATGTTTATCAGGACCAACTCGCCGACGCTCTCCGGCATTCCATGATTACCTCCCTCCGGGTTGAGATGGTATGCTTCAGAGGCGAGTTTCACACCGTTCGTACGGAGTGCCGCGAGCGATTCAGCCTATCGAACTACTGCATAATGGAGGAAACAATCCGCACGGCAGACGTCCGGAGACTTGCCGAGCACTTCATCGCCACAGTCCCGAATCTGCGCCACATACAGATAATGTGGGGCAACTGCTATATGCCCTACGGGTTGGACGGCGGTGGCGTCGAAATCAATATCGACGTCGGACCCGAGGTGTACGATATCCCCGCAGAAGATCACCCAGACGATTGGGATGCAACCTGGTGAATCTTCTGGTGCGATGCCAGCTTTGAAAGGTGCGCAGCCGGTCTATACTGATTCTCCACATTCGTCTTTATCTTACTGTTCGGCCGCAGATATTCCAACGCCCCGGTACTGCAAGACGGGGAACGGTGCCGCGTCCTCACCCTGGTCTTAGGAACACTGCGCTCCGCTTCTCGCATCCCAGCAGGGTGTCCTCAGCCCGGATCGCGCCCTTCTACCGTTCCCTCGGAGTGCCCTTATGCGTTACAGGCTTCTCCTTCCACGTTCCTAAACGAGTCTTCGACGAGATTCGTCTACGACCTCATCTCTATCGTGCCTATCCCGGGTACATACGTACGCCGGCATACTCCAACACAACATCTTCCCCCGTATCCCCATCAATTTCTTCTCAGTTTGCGACCCTGTTCCCGATGTCCGTCTATCTTCCACCTACCACCCATTCCATTCCGTGCGGCGTACTTACCAGATCGACACCCTTCGAAACCTGCTTCCCAGCGAGTCCTATACCAATGTGCACATACCTTCGTCCCAGTAACGCGTGCACGTTCGAATGAGCATACGGTCTTCTTGTCGCGCATCTCAGATCCATACCGGCCAGCGATGGACGACGGGGCCACTGTCACAGACAACATGAGATTAGACTGAACATATCCTAGGTATAGTGCGATACAAGCATATCACATACATCAGAAACCTACGAGCTACAGGATGATTATCAGAGGTGGTACATATTCACGACGACGGGAAGGAGACGCAAGTTATGTCCACAACCGCATCCCGACCCATGCTCGCTACGACCCCACCCCGGCCAGCACCTTGAACACCATCTCCTGCCTCTCGCGGAACGCCCGCAACTTCGTCATCCCCAACGCCAGCCCATTGATCCGATTCGCGAACGCCACCGCCCTCCCCTCCGTGCTCGTCCGCCTCCGCCTCAAGTCTGTCGGCTGATCCCTCCCCGCCCGCCCGACGTCCTCCGGGGTATGCGCATGGCCTATGCCTTGCTCCAGGATCTCATACACACGCTCCAACCTCGGCACCGGGGGCTCCTCCCCGCGCTGCAGCGCCTTCACCGCCGCCTCCGAGTCCGACTCCTCCATCTCGTGCAGCGCCTTCCCGATCGCACACAGCTCGACCATGAACGGGCGCAGCGGCCCAGGGCAGTCCCGCAGCGCCAGTGTCTGCCCGAGCACCCCGCGGAGGACCGGCTCGTCAGAGGGCAGCTGCTCCGCCACGACCTTCTCGCCCGGGTCCGCGCGTGTCGCCGAGGAAGAGGCGACGTCGGTGATCGCGAGCGCGACGGCGGCGAAGTATGCGCGGGTGGGATCCCGGCGGAGGAGTCGCCGGAGGTGCGGTTTGCGCTCGAGGACCTCGGCGAGCGCAGCGTAGAGCGTTTCGCGGATGAACTCGATCCCTGGGACGTCTTCCGCGAGGATGGTGGGCGAGAAAACGTCGGAGCGGGGCGAGGGTGACCGGGCGGAGCTGCCGACGGACGAGGTGGATGATAGGGTGCGGGAGTGACTGTGGCGCGAAGGGGTGGGAGGGACTTGCAGAGGTGGAAGAGGGGATAGCATGGATGACGGTTGGGGCGATGGCGGCACGCTGGGATTTGGAGAGGGATCGTCGTAGCTCGGGGGAGGAACGAAACTCGCCTGCAGTGACCTTCCGCCTGGAGAGCGCGCCATCCCGCTGTCGAGCGCGACCTGGAGGTCGTCTGCGTATTTCTCCTGGAAAGTGCGCCGCATGCTGATTTCGATCGCCACAGCGCGTAGATCCGCAGCAATGCCATTCAAACGGGGATTGAGGGGGGACGATAGTTGCTCTAGGCCGCAGATGAGGCGAGCGAGGTCGTGCTGATGCTCGGGAGTGAGAGCCTGGATGGATGGTACGACTTGAGACCAGACCAGGAGGAATTGGCGGAAAGCAGGAGGGCAGTTCGTGAGAGAGAGATCGGCGGGAGGCATCGAGGCGCCGTTCTTTGCGCGACGGGGCAGGGGGACAGAGGGAGGGTTTGTTGTTGATCGAAGTGCCGCGAAGTATAGACAAAGAGCGGGGCCTGAGCAGACAGATGAGCATCAACCCGCCTTCGAGCATTACTAGGACGCACCAGTTATCATGAGATCGGCCTCTGCACTCGCAAGGGTATCCTCATCCAACAAGCCCTCCGCCTTGGCGTGCGTCAACGACGACTTGAGGTAGGAGTGGAAGCATTCCTGGACAAGCTCTTCGGGGAGAGTAGCTTCACCGCTATCGACGGCTTCAATGACGACTGGCATGGCGGCTGGAATAAAGTGGTTGGGCGCGTCGTCCCGCAAGCGGCAAGCTATAAGCTCGCAGTCGGAGCGCCCGACCGGGGCCAGTGGCGTCACGTGCCGGAGAATATTGCACCGCATTTTCTCGGAGTTGCAGGTCGCATGGGCAAATGGTGTTTTCAAAGCAGTGACAGACCGGTGCCAGTGACCAAGGCGGTGAACATAGCATCGAGTGACTCGTGAGGAGGAGGAGATGAGTCTGATAAGACGGCATGAATGTACTGTCGGCCTACAAGTCGGGGCTCGCGAGTTGCGCAAGTTGAGGAGTGGATAATGGTGAAGGTTCCGTAGCACCTTCGGGCTCTGCACAGGTTCCAAGTTGCCGCGAGAGAGCCGACTTCCGAGCACTATGTAGCAGCGGTGAGGCCGTGAGGCGGGTAGAGTACAAGTCCAGTTCGGCCGTAAGATATTTGGATGGTCAACGCCACATTGGTGGCCCAGGGGGAAGCGAGTGCAGATGTATCTGGCGCAAGAGTCAGCATGACAGACACGCCGTCGCCTAAGCCCGAGTCCTCCGAGAAACATCGAGAGATGAGGCTAGATGGCAAAGAGTGTTGAAAGTACCGGCTAGACCGTCGTCAACAAGGGCCAGTTAACGCGAGAGAGGACATTCCGGAGGCAGCGTGGCTCGAGTACAGTACGCACTCGGCTGCCGGCAGTCTGTCCCTCGTAGCAGGACGTGAGCACAGAGAATCTCGACGGTCATCAATACAGACCCTCGCTTGTTCAACATACTCAACTGTGCGCGATGGCGAGGCGATAAGCCCCGTGTCTCTTGCACGCCATCGACCGGCTGGCCGAAACGTCGACGGCGGGAGAGGATGATGAGGCCTCGAAGCCTAGAAGTTCAGAACCCGAGTACAGACAGTCCACGAAGCAGAGATTGGGATGCAAGAGACAAGCTTAGCTCTGTGCGCGCAGGCACTGTACATGTGTGGAGACATTGTCGCAGGGATTACTTAGATGATGGGAGCCTGCAGGAGACAGCGGCCAAATCACAAGCCGCGTCTCATGCGACCGACACGCGTTACTGACGCGTCGCGTCACTTATAGTCACGTCACAGACGCGTGTCGGGTCACGGTGGTTTCGGCCTCGCCTTGCTCCCGACCACCATCTCCGCGCTCCGTCTACTATCGACGTATGTCTCAGCCGAATACACCTCGCAGAAAGTCTGGTCGACACCTCCCCCAGGTTGACCTTGAAAGTTCCTCGATCGGCAAGCCCGACGTCGTTCTCTCTGGTCCCCTACACACACGCCCCGCTCGTCCTGACGACCTCACTGGCATCGAAGACCCAGACTTCACATACATCGACGACTGTGTGACACACTTCTACCAGTCGTTTACTCGCAACTCCGGCCGATCTACCCGGGCCCCGATCAAGACGTACGGCAAAGGCACGCGCAAGCGGAAAAGCGACGTCAGCACGCCGACGGTATTCAGCATCGGCGATACTGTCGTGGTCAATACCAAGAAAGTCAATGACAGCGTGGGGGTTATTACGGCGATATGGAAGGTCGAGGGCGAGCAGTTGATGGGAGAGCAGCTTCGGGTCCAAGTGCATTGGTTCTTGCGTCCCGAAGAGCTGCCTAAATTCAGAGTGCAGAAGGAATTCTTCAAGGTGAGTTTCTGCCTCTTACTTCCCTTTCTATGCATCTCTCCTCTTCTCTTCCCAACTTTCGGTTGCTGACACCGCCTCTCAGAACGAGGTTCTGTATACGCTCACAGGTTCCACCACCTCGCTCCCCTCCGCAGTCCTATCCCACTGTACTGTATCCTCCGCCTCAACCACTGCTGTCTCCTCCGGCAAGGCCAACGCGAATGCCGCCGATACCACCGACACCTTCTTCTGCCGCCTCTCCATCGACCAGCAGCGTGGTCTGTACTACGAGCTCCACTGGGACGACTTCCGCGATGGTGTCATGCGCGCTCTCTCGGAGCGCAATGAGAACCAATCGGAGGACCCGTGGCCGAACGAAGGAATTTGGAACGTCATACCGGGGAAAGGACGAAGTGATAAGAGTAAGTCAGACGGGCGGAAGAGTCCGGCCAAGCGGAGACGCGTCAACACCCGCAAGGCCTCTCACTCGGACTCGGAGGGTGAGAGCAGCGGCGACTCCGGAGACGAGTTTGAAGCGCCACCTGCGGATGAGGAGAGCGAAGATGAGGAGATGAACGCTGAGGCGTCCAGTGAAGAAGAGGATGAAGACGAAGTGTCATTCGACGAACCCAAGACACCGCGCAAGCGCAAGCGACAAGGCGTAGTTCCACGCACTCCTCGAACACCCAGGACACCCCGGACACCCAGACGACCGCGAGCTGACAAGTCTTCGCTCGCTCAGCCCACGCCTCACTCCAAAGCTGCGCTGCGTCGCCGGAAGAAGACCGCACTCGCAGTTCGACCGCCTCCACCAGCGGAAGGCACACTTGAGCTCGCGTTGGCACGCGGGTTGGAGGGCGACGCTTGGCTACGCGCGATGCATGTGCTGCATGTCGCTGCGAGGCCAGGGGCGCTGCCGTGTCGTGAAGGCGAGTATGGGCGAGTACTGAGGGCCGTCGAGGAGCTGCTGGAGGAAGGAAGCGGTGGATGTATCTGTGCGTAGCTCTTAATCTGCGTATCAGCTTGATCTGACACGGTCTGCAGATATCTCCGGGGTCCCGGGTACGGGGAAGACAGCCACCGTCCATGCGGTCGTGCGCGAACTGAAGCGCATGGCGGAGCAGAACGTACGTTCTAGCACACTGCGCAGCTATGCTTGCTGACCACGGACCGTGCAGGAAGCGAACCCGTTCGCGTACGTCGAAATCAACGGACTCAAGATCCCCGAGCCTGCGGCTGCGTACGGTCTGCTCTGGGAAGCGGTGTGCGGCCACGACACGGCCAAGGACGGGCACATGAAGATCAGTTCGAAGGAGGCCCTCCGGAACCTCTCACAGCACTTCAGCGGCACGCAGCGTGCTGGGCCGGCTGGCGGACATGCCTGGTGAGTTCTCGCTGGAAATTCCGCCTCCATGCGGACAGATACTGATGCAAAGGGACAGCGTTGTGCTGATGGACGAGCTCGACCAGCTGATGACGACGAAGCAAGACGTGGTCTACAACTTCTTCAACTGGCCGACGCTCGCGAACTCAAAGCTCGTCGTGCTCGCCGTCGCCAACACGATGGACCTCCCGGAGCGTGTCATGACCGGGCGCGTGCGGAGCCGTCTGGGCATGGTGCGCATCAACTTCCAGCCCTACACGACCCCGCAGCTCGAGCAGATCGTCAAGGCGCGTCTTGCTGCGTCGAAGGCTGGCCTCCCAGCGGACACCCCAGACGTGCTCGCGCCGGACGCCGTGCGCTTTGCGTCGATGAAGGTGTCGTCGATCAGCGGGGACGCGCGGCGCGTGCTGGATATCTGCCGGCGGACGGTCGAGCTCGTGCACCCGCTCCGGAAGGCGGCGCGCACGGACGACGTGAAGGAGGTGATCAAGGAGATGCAGAACAGCCCGACGGCAGCGTACCTCCGCGAACTGTCGTTCCACGAGCGGCTCATGCTGGCTGCGCTGATCAAGTGCGTGCGGAAGGAGGGCGTGGAGGAGATCAAGTGGTCCGAGCTCCAGCACCAGCACGTCCTCCACCTCAACCTTCTCGCGAACGAGGCGGAGGGCGACCCGACCCGTCGTCCCAGCTCAGACGAACTCGTGCTTGTGCTGGACGCACTTCTCGCGTCGCATGCGCTCATATGCGAAGACGGCGCCGCGGTCGCGCGGAAAGCAGAGGGCGAGCGGCGGCTTGCGCTGAACCTCGAGTATGCCGAGGTCGAGAGGGTCCTCGGGGAAGTCGGCGGGCCTCGCTGGAGGAATGCTCTAAACGTCTAGGCTTATGTTCTGTATCTTTATTCTTTACTATCCTCACGGATTTCTGCGTACGTTCGACCGCCAAGGGAGCCCCTGTTCGGATGCGAAATCGCCGAGGTCCCTCCTGACTCGAGTTCATGTAAGTTGGGGTTATTGAAGAATCTTCCTCCTCTTACCGTCATCTTCCTCCAGACACGTTGACTCTGTCGGCCTGTCACCCGGTACGGACCTGTGCAAATCCACCGGAGAGATCTCTACCGTTACGAGGATCACACCTTTTGGACAAGGGGAGCGGGTCGCCCGCAGTGACGCTGAGCGGTGAGCACCGCATCATCCAATCCTCTGCCAAGGATGGGCGAGCCTTACTGGTCACAGCAGCGTTCTGCATCCCAAATGGCTAAAGTTTGTCCTGGCGGTTTACCCGTCGATGTCCTCCTGCACATCGCCCCTTTCCTCGACTGTGCGGATATCTTGTGTCTCACAGAGACGTCGAAGGCGTTCCACGATATACTGCTCCCAGAATCCGTCAAGAGAGCCGGCACTAGTGCTATATACCGCGCGAAGATCCACGCATTTCATAGGTTTCTGCGTATCGACGATGGCTCGGGTCGGAGTCGGGTGTGTTGGTTGAGGTCTTTTGCGTACTGCCCCAAATTGCAGCGCAATGCCCAGTCGCTACCGCTCCGACACCTGGATGCCGGGACAGCAGAGGGAGCACATCTTGCACTGGATATCCTCCGACACGCATCCAATATAACCTCCCTTAGTCTTCACAGCCTCGTAGGGTTCGATCCTGGCCAGCTGCGCCTCATCCTCACCAACATGGTCGGACTTACGTACATTGACTTCAGACGCGTCCCAAGGCAAGGCGTCCACGACGACACCCTCCTCAACACTACCGCTGCGCTCAGAACTGTGTCGCTGTCTATGGTATTGCCGGACTACGCCCCTATACGCAACCCCGCTACGGATGCGTGCCCCATGTTACGGACCTGCGCCACGATCCAGGTTCTCTCGTTACAGTACGTCCGGCTACTGGCACGATCTGGCCCGTTCCCGGCAGTGCGCAGCCTCTACCTCAGGAGCTACCACCTGCCCGAGGGCGTCAGCACGCTCGTGACACTGTTTCCTGCCGTCCGCGAGCTGTGCCTCAACGATCACTATCTCGCCGAAACCCTTCAAGGCCCTCTTACAGGGCATGAGACACCATGGTCCGAGGTGCAATCGCTTCGAGAGCGGAACAGGGCCTGGCAGCTCACGCATGGCTCATGGCACGCACTCGACCACCTCTCCGTCGACAAGGCGGATACGGGCTACGCTCTAGGGCTCATGTGTCGTGTCGATCGCCTGGATGTCCGGTACGTCGATGGAACAGGTCCCGGGATATTTGCGACGCTCCTGGAAGATGTGCGGCCGCACCGCTTTGGCTTCTGTGGCTATCACTTCTCGCCCTACTTCAAATGCCAGACCCTCGCCGACCCTGGCCCCCTTACACTTCTCGCGACGGCTTCGAGCGTCACACATCTGGTCTGTTGGACGGTGGACGATGCGTTAGTGTATCTGGAGCTGGACGAAATAGTGGTAAGCTTCCATAGTCTGGTCTGCCAGATGACGGACCTTGTCACTGATTAACTTGGTATCTTGATGTGAACCCACAGGCCAACATCGGACAGCACTTGCGGAGCGGAACTGTGACACACATATGCCTACATATCCGCTCTACGGTCCGACCAGAATCCTCTAGTCTTCAGCTTCAGGCCCCGCAACTTGCAGCAGACATGTACAAATCAAGTCTTCGAAAAGCAGTGGACGCGATCGTTGCGCTTGTTCCGTCGATGCGGTGCGTACTGGTGGAGTTTGGCGGGCTTGGAATGAAGGGAGGTATGGTCGGGAATGACGGGCTGTGGAAGGACTTGAACGATATGGAGTCTCGCCTGGTCATGAAGGAAGAGGGGCTACAGGACAGGTCCGGTGGTTATCCAAGGCCGTGACTCATTGAGATCCCCAGGCTGAGATCGTTGAAGGTTCTCACTAACTTACCATGTGCCCCAGCTGCGAGTGCATTGGCATTTCAGACAAGTCCGGACACCCGAACATCAACGCGTCCGGTATACGGGACGCGGATACAAGTCAGACTCCGCTGCGGCATTCTACAACCCCTTAGGTCTGTCGAACGCGTCCACCTTTCCTGTCGCTTCCTACCATTTATTCCGTCTGTCCATGAGCATGAAAGCACCAGTTACTTTGGCGCGCCTGCCCACTCGACATGTATGGGACGCACCCCCAGCTCGATGGAACCTCTCCCGAAACCGGCATACATAAGTACTCGGCGTAAACGAGCAAAGAATGCTACCACCGCCGACATCGGCATGGTCGTCGCTGCCTTGCTACTATCGAGTTCATATTCTTTTGGTCGGTTCAGTTCCACTCAATCTCGCGGACATCCTATGCGGGGATATGGATCGTCGCGTATGCCCTCCTTGACAGAATGGTGGACTTCGTGTTGAGATTAACAGACGACGAGCCCATAACCCTCAGTCATCTCGACTTCTGTGCGTTCTGGCCGGGAGGTACGTCGTCCGAAAAGCTCGACGAGGTGTACGAGTCTGATCTATGGTGTGGTTGTCCTCTAGTCGCACGTATCCTGGCATGCGACCATTCGGGCATCCCTCGGACGGCCGATTTCTGGGTCAGGTTCGGAGCGGAAGTGCTCATCATCCGCCGAGGCGCTTCTTCCATTCCGAAAGCTGCGCGGGAGATCAGAGACGACGAGTATTGGCAGGGGACTGCCGACTGCAACATGCCCGCACGCCAGTATCACAAACCCTGCACAACATCGTCCTCCGGTGGTTGGCAGTAGCCCGAACTTTCATGCGTCCCGAAGAGGGTCGTCGCCACAAGTGCAGGCAATCTGTACTTGGTCCTCTTCCAGCGGAAGATGCAGTGCATGTTGTTCAGGAGGGGACAGGCATGTCGTGGCAGTTGCAGTGGTATCTATTCAGGTGGTACGACGAGCTCGGCCTGGCTGTCGTGCTGCTCTCGGTGAGGATGAAGAATGATTGCAAGGACCATCGCCGTGTCCGACTGTTGAGACTGGCCGTGTTCTTGTGGCCTGCAGGTAAGTCGCCGCCGCATGAGGATAAGCCAAAACCACGCTCATCGTGTCATTTGCATTATCGTGCTTCCTGAGCTATACCTTCTTTCGCGTGGCGCCCCACCCGCACTTGCTTGCTAGCTTCGTCGTGAACCTTTGTGAGCGGTTTGAAATTCCTCGATGTATGTGCGACAGATCAAATGTGGCCGTAACCCATAGTCGAGACTGGGAGATATAATACAGATCAGTGACAAACGATAGCGGACGGAGCTGGTGCGATACATCGACCGAGCGGACGGACAACTTCGACTTATCCGGGAACAACCAAGGGAGGAGCAACGAGATGTCAGGGAAGCGGGGAGTACCAAGGGATCTATAGCTACATGCAAGCAGATAGCGACGACGACAACGACGTTGGATAGAGCGTAATTTGTTCGAGGAGAAGTCGCAGGGCAAGAAAGATGGGAGGGAGCCGAGTCTAAGGGGACGGTCCGAGTATACACAGGAGATGAAACGACTACGCGTACCGTACATACGACTCTTCCACTTCTCGCTCATCCCGATCCCTGGGGGTGGTGCCCCGACGCGCCTGGATTGTGCAATCCGCTGACATTGTTGATATACGTCCCCCAGTCGTCCCATCTGCGAACCGAACGCTAATTTCAGCACTCCTTTGAGACCACTGATGGATAGAAAGAAGAACTCACTCGAACGACGTCGGCGCATTCGACCACATCGCCAGCGTATTGTCCGCAAACGCGAGCTCTTCGGACGTCAGCGACGGCGCACTCGTGTCCATCGCCTCGCCCCCGCCCCCGCCAGCGCCCCCCGCCGCGGCCGCCATGGCCTGCAGCTCTGGCGGGAGCTGCGGTGCGAACGCAGACGGCTCAGAGGGCATCGCAGAAGTAGTGCCGAACATATTCCCGAACCCGGGGGCTTGGAGATTGTACATAGCCATCAGACGAGGGTCAAACTGCGCGCTGACGAGGTCCGGCGTGCGTGCTTCGTGTGCAGGCACCGCAGGCGTCGTCTGCGGCTGCGCAGATGAACTCGGGACAGAGTGCGATGCAGGGGGTGGGTGGGCTCCCCAGTCCGGCGCACTGTAGGACACGTTGAACCCTGGATGGAGTGGCAACCGGCCGAGCTCGTCCGTGTGCACCGGCAGCGCGAAGGACTGCGTCGCACCATTCGCCGCTGACGAGGACGTCGCTCTTTCCGAGTCCGACACAGGCATGGCAGACGTAGACCCGGACGCCTGCGGCCGCAGCGGCTGTGCGAACGTCGACGCCGCCAGCGACGGGCCATCCTTCTGCACGCGATTCTTACCCGCGATCGAGCGCATGGCGGGTTCGAGCGCCACGCATCCGTCAGAGACCGCAGAGGACACGGGGCTGTCGGAGTCGCGCTCCCGCTTGTGACTCGGTGCTGGGGAAGCCTGTGGCAACGGCAGGTCACCGACGGAAGCGAGTTCGTATAGGATGTCCCTTGATAAGAAGTCAGTATTGCGTTGCGCGATTCGCGTGTAATCGCGCCCGGTGAGTCACATACCACAACCGCCCCGCAGTATGCCAACTGTATTCCGAAGCAGGGTTAGCGGGCAAGGACAACAGTCGGATAGAAGACGGGACACGTACTGGGGTTCCAACAGCCGGAGCATCTTCATGCACTTGTGAACGTCGGCCATCTCCTTTGCAGGGTCCGTCGACAGCCCAGACCGCTTCCCGCCCCAGATGTTGAGCAGGAGCACGATGCCGGCTGTAAACAAGGACATCTGGTATGAAACGCGCAGTCAGCCGCTGCCGTCAAAGCATGCATAGAAGAAGGGGTAGGGGGAGTCACGAGAACGTGCCTGGTTGATGTGCGTCGGCATGCCCGCGCGTTTGACCTGCACGTCCAGGACATGGATGCAGGAACGCGCGGCATTCGTGCAGATGGCCAGCGACGGGAAGGACAGCGGGGACGGCTTCCGCGGTGAGGGAATGAACGGCCTGTGGACGGCGATTTGCAGCTGGTAATAGTGTGCATACAGGTTGGCCGACTGGTTGAGGAACAGGAGATTCTCGCGTGTGGGATCCCAGCGCACTGTGGAGCATATCGCACAAATGTCAGCACACCGGTCATAGCTTGAGAGACCCTCCGCGACATACGGTGGTCGGGCACGGAGTCTATCCACTTGTTCAGCGCAGAGTCCAGCTCAGCCACGATATGCTGCTCCCACTGCTGGCCGACGAAGCCGAGCAGAGCCTTGGACTTGTTGATAGAATACTAATGCGTAGATTTCGAGTCAGCTACCAATCGGATTCAGAGCTCGCGGACTCACGATCGTGCGCATTGCGAAGGCGAGAATCTGATGCAATCGCACGTAGCAGTTGAAGAACGCAATCTTCGACGGCTTCCCAGGCGGCTGCTTGAACGCGAGCTCGGGTTCGCTCGCCGTCCAGTACTCGTCGTCGCACTCCGTGGGCAGGTCGATATCGAAGCTGCCGGTGAGGCATAGCGCATCAGTGAGACGCACGCATTCAGAGCAATCAAGCTCTTACGCACTCTTCATCCTGGATCGCACAAGGCCGCCCGAGCGCAAAACTGCTGCTCCTGTCCAGTGCGACAAGCACCCTGCACACCACGCCATGAGCGGGAACTTGTCCATGCAGACAGCCGTGAGACATACCAGAAGGCACGTCTCCACAACTCCTCCTCAACCGTGGGAGACGCGCTGTAGACCTTCTTCCGATGCGCGCCGACATCCTGGGCCATACGGATGCCGACGCCGATGATTGTCCAGCATGCCTGCGGTGCAGACGTACCTTGCAGGAACCCAGCAGTCAACTATATGCGCCATTCCCAGAAGCAACACCCATCCACACAGCAGCCGCCAAAATTGGACGATATCAGTGTGCGAATCTCGGCGACAATATGAGAATCACGGGGAATGGCACGTACCGCGTAAATCTGGAGGTCGTATAGCCGTGGTGGCGCGAGCAGCGACTTGCGCACCATCTGCACCTGCTGGAACCACTTCCACCCCGCCGACTGTGGGATCTTGTTATCGTCGAGGAGCACGCGCGGGTCTTCCGTGAAGCGCGAGCCGTTCGCGCACACGAGGAGCACCGTCGAGCCGAACCCCTCGTCGTGCAGGTGCAGGTTCTCCTTGATGCCCTGCTCGAACGTCGGCCGGTGCAGGAGCGGCAAAAAGTCGTTCATGTTCGTGAAGTACAGGTCGACGAGCGTCGCGAGCAGGTCCGGCGGCGGGAAGTCCTTGTGCGGCGAGTGCTCGTCTTGAACATTCGACGTCAACCACTGAGCAGATCACGGGTGCATGCGTCAGCCGCCTCTCACCATACGTGAAGATGCCGTCGAT